>JAPUUL010000163.1:0-26085 GCA_029590625.1 Lasiodiplodia mahajangana | reverse complement strand
TCTCGGCTGCTACGGCGATGGCGGCGCCGTGTTTACCGACGACAGTGAGATGGCAGAGCTATTGATATCGCTGCGGCAGCATGGTCTTGACACAGCTACTAAGTCTAACGGCCTGCGCATCGGCTTGAACAGTCGATTGGACACAATCCAGGCGGCCGTCTTGCTGTGCAAGTTAAACTTGCACGAGGAAGAGATGGTGCTGAGAGAGAAGGTAGCAGCGCGATACACAGACCTATTGACCGGTACAGCCGCGCTTCCGACTACCCATGATGATGCCCAGTCAGCATGGGCAACATACACTATCCGGACCAAGCAGCGCGATGCCGTGAGGAAATATCTTAGCAATAATGGTATTGCTTCGGCCGTTTACTACGCTCTTCCTTTCCATAAGCAGCATGCATACCAAAAATACCCGGTCGTAGCGGGTTCTTGTCCCGTGGCTGAGCGCGCTTGCAACGAAGTCCTAAGTCTTCCAATGGGTCCATATCTCGACTTTACAACACAGAGCCGTGTTTCCAATACGGTACGTGATGCGCTGAGCCAACTAGAGCGAGGAGAATAGGTTTTTAGAGCTTGAGTAGAGGGTGCGCATGGCGTATAGGAGTTGGAGACTAAAATAGAAGACAAGAAAATCTGGTGGTACGAGTGTGGGAAGTAGGTAGGGCGGCTGCTTGTCGGATGAGACATCACAATAGGACTTAGACTTGAAATAGAAATCTTATGAACACCCTCCAAGTTTTCCTGGATTTAGACGAGTGACCTTTACTACGGACATGCTACGGAGAAGTAGGGTCATTGACTTAACTATAAGCCGAGTGATTCTTCCCTCTGCTTGTAATCAGTACTGGGAATACCTATTCTCTCGTGTTCCTTGACCCGTACGCCTCCAACATTGATCACCCTTGTATTGTCCTTTTGTGTTTAGTATATGAGACGCAGATGCCGTCGACCTAAAGCTCAAGTGCTTGTGATAGTCTTTACTGCCTTATTGTATTGGATTTCTTGGCAATGGCGGGCTTTTGCCTCTCATAGAACGCTAGAGTCTAGGAGGTCTTACTACCGCCCGCCCCGTTACGTTAGCACTCGTGTGCCCGCCGTGGGAGGTTGGAATTACATGATAGATCTCAAGGGCTGGCGGGTACTAATAGAAGACTTGGACGGCGCGCAAGGACCGACTGAGTTATCCTGGGAGCAATGAAGGTTCTAGTGAACCAAAACACACGAACCGATCGCGACCAACAATTGATTGTCTCACGCTGAAGCTGGCTCGCACGGACCACCTGGCACGGAGCCGTTTCATCTTCCATCTTTCCTATTCTAGTCATATAAGAATAAGCCACCGCGCAGCCACAGGTATCAGCTTCTAACTATACCACACTTCATAGGCTTTAATACAACGCTGAAAACACAAAGTCAAACGAAGCAATGGAAATCACTCCGAGTGTTTCGAAACTAATAAATAGAATATGAACAGCTAGTATACATAGCAGGACAAAGAAACAAGATACTGTAGCTAAAACAGTGTTTAAGTATTCGGTGTCCAAAATAGTATAAAATAACGCGATCCTCGTGAGGGACATATTATTATTACTTCTAAAGTTGCGAAACACCTTTCCGAATTCCACAACACAAACTTTCTCCCCTTGACCTTTAGTCTTATTAGGCTTACTATCGATATCAACATCACCAATCTCGACTTCTCGAATTAATCACCAACCTTGGCTGACTTTTACATCGTGATAGCATCATTTTTGCTATTAACGGGTGTAATTTGGAAGTATTAAGAAGCTTCTTTTACTCTTGCTACGATGGCTAAAAGAACCCAAATACAGGCACCTGACGGCTTGCCTCCTATTACAGAAGACAAGCTTTCTTTATATCAGCATCAACGAGACCAGGCTTGGCGTACTAGACGATCTCAAGCCCGCAAGAGGAGTCATGATATAAAATACGGGATTAATGTCGACATTTCAACCCAGAACGCCTACATAACAACGGACTAACACCTACCGGTGTTAGTAGAGTAGCTACTTAAGTAGTTTAGCATGCAATACAAAGCTGTTTATTTACTTGAATTTGTTTTTACATAATTGTTTACCATATGAAGTATATGCAAAGTAAAACTTCTCATAGCTTTATTTATTAAAATGTAATGTTNAAAAAGTATTATATAAAATTTAAAAACCATAAATAATTTAATTTATTTTTCATTTATAATGTTTTAATAAGTTATTAGTTTTAATCACGTTTATATTTTTCGAAATACGTAGCGAAGTATTAGTTCTTAACCAAAATTGTTTTTATACCGCTAAAGGGCTTTTTTAACGTTGAAAATGCGCCCTAGATTTTCNTTTTTTTCAAAGCGGTGGTGCTTGTTCTGGCTATACAACTTGGCTATAACCACCTACATTTAGTTTAAGCCACATAAGTCATTTATGTCTTACAATCTGGTTGTCTCACAAATCCGTCCCGACTTCTAAGAGCTCTCCAACATGCCGTACATTTATCCATGCCTTCGTATCGAACCTCCTTAGGGGAGGAATGACATGTGTTATAGCTGATGATTTAGGATGAGTTGCCAATAACTACGTGTATACAAGCATTTTGACAAGCGCTGTAGTTAGACTATATTTTTGAGTTAAGCTTTCAAGGTGGCAGAGCCCGGTGGGAAAGGGGGCTGGCCTCGAAATGCGACGGCCTCATTGCAGTCTAGTTTCCTGTCCTTTGGACTGAGACAGGACGGTTAACTAACTATGTTGGGGATAGGCTGATTCAGAGTTTGACTTCTCGCGATGGTGTTTTATTATATTTTTAGCTAAGCCCATATGTTTAGAGACAGCTAGGTAGATGTATCTTTTAGCCGTCTAGCTCCTATTATTACCCAGAATGCGAAGTTTCTACACCCAGCTAAAGGTTTCGGAAGTGCTAGGAGAAGGTGTTCGGGTCTCTGGAGTGTGTGAGATGTTGGTTAACTCATCATATTTTCGTACGTACATCACTTCAACGGCTTCTTTACATCCAAGTCAAATCGGTGATGCTAGTGCCCTGCTACGGTGGGTCTGCAGAGGCCTCAGTATCGGTCTGCAGTGGTATTTCTTTACGTGGGAATTTTGAAAGTAAATCATTCCAATCCCTCACAAGGCTAGCCGCTCACTCTGCTTCAACATCGTTAAAATCCCACCCTAGCTATCTCGGTCTATGTCTTGCTCGCTTGCTTATTGTACTAGTTTAGTCCCCTTTAATTACCGCAGCGTCAATTCATCTACTTCATTTATCTCCTGCGTCAGCATGAATAGTTCACATTGTACAGCCACTCGTTCGACTTCATAGTTACGTTCGAAGACTGGGTTGTTTTGGCAGGCAGGTGTTGATAAAAATCGTAGGACTGATACGATCTCACTCTAAGAGAGGCTCTAGGCCTAAAATCGGGGGTTTACTGCCAATGAAGGCTAGGTATGTCTTTGCTAGCGCCCGTGATCGTCAGAACGTCGACGGCATCTTGGTATTTTGAGTCCTCCTAATCGCAAACTATAATACAGTACACACCCGATTTAACCCCCAAGAATGACCTTCCGACAGGCAAAGCCTTCCGACTGCGATGATCGAGTTTCGATAGAAATCTTAGAGGTAACTTTTACTGAGAGTGGGACTTTCAACTACCTGCAGCTATAGAAGTGGTTTTATGTATAAGTTTAGAAGTGAGTGGATGAGCGATAGTCGATGATTATAGGTGCTAATATTGGTTAGGGCCCATAGGATGTAGTGATGGAATTTTTGGTTTGCATGTGAGTCCGGCATCTCACGTCTCTTTATACCATCATCAGCAACCCGGGAGATCATGGTATACATTCGACACCCCGCTGCAGCCACTACACGGGATGCTCATACCATAGGTGCACTTGTTACAAGTCCTGCAGTGCCATTCGCGCCAGTCGTTACATTCTCGACACACTGGACAGTGCCACGTACAGTTATCCTGTACCCAGGACCCTTCGAAGATTGGTTGCTCAGATCTCCTGGCCCCAAATCCGCCCCCTGTCCTACAGAAAGAGAAATAGTACTGATAGTGTTGGGCACCGCGGAGACCCATACCCAAAAGCATGCGTTGCAGCTCGACCCTACGGGTGCCTAGCAGTGTATGATCGGCCGCAGGGTCTGATGACATTGTCTCGAGCTCGTCCCATTTCTCTTGCCAGTCCTTGATGTCTAAGTCGTATTCCGTCAGCTCTTCGAGCAACTCCCTTTTCAAACAATTGAATAGACTGTCCCGTGTGAGCTGCTCAAAAGTCGTGTCCGGCATCTTCTGTAGCTGCGTTACGAAGCACGGGTGTAGTTTGTGTCGTTTTCCATCGGCTGTTCTGCCAAACAGATCGTCCATCCTCTCCTGGGTAATGCGATTGCCACAGGCAAGGCGGCACCCGCAGGACTCGTTGCAGCCGATGCCTGCCTTGCTGCAAGCACAATTGCGACAGCTCTTCCACTGGGGCTGACATCGGCAATGCTTCGGAGGCGGTTTGGTTGCAAAGTCGTGGCTATCGACCTACACGAGCAGCATTAATACTACTATTTACATTTGAGAACTGTAACACTGTCTTATGGACCAAAGAATATGTGGACTTACTTCAGTCATGACCGCATTACGATTGTAGGGCGTCTCGCCTGGAAAATTAGGAAACTCATCGTCAATAGCTTCCCAATCGTCTTCTGATTCGGGTCCGTAAGTGTCCATTCCGATCTCGTATTTCCGGTATCTTGCGAAAAATCGAGAATCGAGAGTTCCTGAAAGAAGAGCGGAGGAATAGGACTGACGGTTACAAGTCCTCTATATTTCATTACACCGCAACTCTGGTTGCCCACTCAACGCGCCACTGACCCCGACCCCGGCCAAGATTCGATACTCAACACGCGATCGCGTAAATTACCTGCTCCACTAGCTACCAGTTTCGGTAGAAAATCGACTCCCTCTACAGTATGAAGAGAGAGTTACGTCTTCGCACAGCATGCTGAAATATCTGCGGAGCCCAGTCAACATAGCCAAGGCACCTAACCTTTAACATCACAACAAGTTCTCTAAAGCCTTCGTACAACGGTCAAGCCATTTCTCTCTCTCTCTCTATGCCTGCAAAACGCCCCAGTCCAGCACGACGAGCGTATCGCATTTGCCGACTGATTGTTACTCTCACCAGGCCTATCAATTACATGCTAGCCACTGTCACATGCGCCTTTTATGAATTGTATAAAATATAAGATCAATTCTTGAGGTCACAGGATTGGCTCCAGGCCTAAACCAATCGGATCGTGAAAGTAGCTCCCGGGGCTTAAATGATAAGGGCAGCTTCTTTCTAGAAGCTGCGGAACCTTGCTCAACGTCATTGTTCCTCGAGCGACGCGTCGGAGAATCCTGTAATGACCAGGTAGGTATTATTCTTCAATTCAGATCCAAATAAGTTGTCAACCTCGACGTTTAGTAAGAGCGGATGCCGAGGAAGCTTATTCAAGCTTATGTAGGCTGGCATCCAGCGCGAAACTTGATTGAAGACCGCAAATAAAACTACCCGTAGTACTCAATTGACAGCTGTTAAATGGTGATGGCTTCCTTCGGTAAGGGTGCTACCTCCTTTCCACAAGTGACTAGTTTATAGTTGGGGTCTCGGGCATACGCTCCAATCACCGGATTCGAGGCTTTAATCGACTTCGCTGCACGTTTGAGCATGTCATCGCGATACACAGTCATGAGATTCTCAAGGTCGCCATTCTTTGCAGAATTGTCTCTGATGTTCGTGATCGTGCGGCCGAGGCTCAATGCGTCTGTTAGGGCACAGACTCCAGCCTCACCGCGGACTATGAAGAGAGAGGTGTTAACTAATAGGGAGACAAAACACATATGAAAGACCTCTTAGAAAGATAAAGCACTTACATGGCGTCATTGAGTGTGCCGCATCGCCCATCAACGTGATCCTTCCCGCCGGAAGTTGACTCGCGTCCAACTCGACACCCTGGAGGACAATACCTGGTCTTCGGTATCGTTCAACAGGTACTTTGTCAACCAATACCCGTAGATAATCCGGATACAACTTTGTACGCTCCCTAGCAAAGGCGGCTAGTTCCTCACAGCTCGCATTTACAGTCCAGTAAGGGTTTTCCTCCGTGCTGAGCGCGGCCTTCTCGTCGACCCAATGCAGAAGGAAGTAATAATAGCCTGTCTTTCCATCAGGAGACACTTTATTGAGCGCCCCAAACATAGAGCACTGATCTTTCGCATCGCCCATCACGATATAGGCTGAATGGCCTAGCTCAAGTTGATGGGCGAAGTCGGCGCCGGTGAGCTCTATCTCGCCAACCAGGGACCCCACGGGTAATGGCTTTAAGACGTCTTGGCCGTGCAAGATGTGCTTGCGAACTTGAAGCAAACGTGTTTAGCAGTGACTCGCGACATAACATCGTAAATGGGGAGAATCACGTGCGGCGTGATTTAACTTACCAACACTACGAGTACCCTCGGCGCCAATTAAAATATCGCCGCTAGCAGATGATCCGTCATCGAAGTGCACGATTATTTCCTTGCCACTATCATCAACGCAGGCCACCCGCTTGTGATACTGCACTGGAATGAACTGCTGCAACCAGTCACGGAGCCTCTGGCGATTTGCGCGGACGATCTGGCCGCTATCATCGTCGTTGACGCCAACCCGCATATCAGGCTTGTTGACATCGTAGAAGGCGAATTGAGCAGGGATATGATCAAGAGGGGTGAGATGGTTGGTTTGGCTGATGGGCCCAATATCCTCGGGCATGGATGCCTTTATATCGGCGAGTAGCGGCCCATGCAGGGCAATAGCCCACCCTTGAGCCCTTGCATCTACACTCTCATCTCGTTCGAAGATTTCGAAGGACACCCCTTCTTTACGGAGGATCTGAGCGAGAGCGAGACCGCTGAGACCGGCCCCGGCAATGAGGACGTGAGGGTAAGTTCGTTGAGCCATAACTTCGACCGGGAATATAATATCAACGTTGGAGCAAGGAGGAAAACCGACGGGGGTTTCTAGGCACGGCAGCCCCTTTATAATCGAACATGATGCGAGCGGAGCTACAGCGCTTCCAAATTATTCTGATGAAAAGGCGTGGAACGATATTGACTTTTGCATAACGCGGACCTGTCGTCTCCGGATCCAGTCATGGAAGAACCCCCCGTATTCCCACTGCCGAATATTATGATAGCCCCGAGGCCGGTCGTAAAGGCGTATGGGAACGGAATATGACTGGTCGGCGCCTAATTGTGCCCCCCGGTAGTTGACCCACCGCCGCGTAGACTGGTCGGCTCGGTTTGCTCGGCAGATTTTATGGGACTATTCTTCCTAGCAAATTATGTTGTTGCGAGGTGACCTTCGTAATTTTGCTTTTAATACTATTTTATAAGGGTCAATATGTATAATATATCGAGAGACGAAACCAAATACATATTCTTTCGGTTAATCTACAGAATACCTACTAAGCCTGTATCCCTTCAAGTGCCCCTTTGGCTCCGTAACATAAAAATGAATAACGAGGTTTCTTATATAACTGAATAATGCAAGATAAACCAATTAAATAACAGTATTAAAACAGTATTAAGCTCAAATAATACTCTTATTAGTATATCTTGAATGTGCAAAAAGCCCCGTTATTCCATTTTTATGCCACGGAGCCGAAGTAATCAACTCGTAGTCCGATAGCCCATCTATCTAACTCACTATCCCTATCGACTCTATGTGGCTAGCTGCCCGTTTAGTGACGTGCGGGGGTGAAGAGGGAGCGCGGTACCTTATGGAGCAAGAGGGCGCCACTGACTACGCCAAAGGCGTTGTTCGCATGTATAGTAGAGGGATGTAGTCATGGTACGCCATTGTGCTAGCTATATAATTACTACCGGATNCCCAGTAAGTCGGCAGACCTCCCCATTTCTCTTCGTCAAACATGGCTGGCGCGCCGGGCCCGGCGGTCGCTAATGATATGAAGCGATCCTGTATGTTTCGCTCCCAGCTCGCGCACTGGGGATTGATTGGCGTAGTCAAGGACCACCTCTGCCCGATGCCTAGCTTGTATTCTTGCGCCGCCATTTTCTGTTGCAGGGCGTTGAACTGGACCCCCCGGGGGCGCTGGACATCTGGCTTTTGCGCTTTGTTTATCTGTATCTGCTGTAGCATCGTGGGTATTTTGGTAGCTAGGTCTGTTGATATTCCGCGTAGCTCCCCAAGTACGCCGCCGCCGATCCTACCTATAGCTTAATCGGGTGGTATAGTTTTATGCTGGTTATCGCGGAAGATGCGCATGGCTAGCTTACGTCGATCTGCGTACAGCTGATATTTCTGGGTAGTGAGATAGTGCGCTAGGTCATAGCCGTGGCATACGGGGACACCCCCAGAAGATCCCATCCGAGCGCACGAAGAAGTACCAGGGCAGCTTACCTTTCGTCGCCTCACAACTTGCGTATTCGTCGTCGTAAACTACACACGCCTATCATTATACGTCGTTTCAAGCCACGCCGCTTGATTTACAGCTTCAACTTTTGCCATTTCCTAAACGTTGCGATCATAAGTCGAGCTTCCAACAGCCATCTTGTCGTTTGCAGATGCGGTCGACAAATACACACTTAATCACCAACACATCTTAACACTCGTTTTCGCTTAAATCGGATGCGCTTTGCCACATAAGATCTTTCGTCGACATATGCCTTAACAGTATACCCTTAGCTATCTTTCAGACTTCACACGCCTTAAGTCATCCTTGTCTTGCGCATCTATAGCTAAACTACACACCCCCATCATCGAGAACTAATAAACGCTTATCATTGCTAAAAAAACGCGATAGAAACTGGAAGCCTATTGCTGCAGGATATAAAAACAAGGACGTTTTAATCTTCTTTCGAAGGGAGGCAACTATTACACAATAGTCTAGTAAGTCTAGTAGCAACTGGCCTAATAGCCTGGTAGATCAGCCACCCTAGCTGGCCATTATCTTATAGCTAGTTATTATTTCGAGCTTCTCTTAGTCTTCCAAATAAGATAATCTCATTCTATCATATCAACGGATCACCATAACAGTTATAGTTAACCACCATACCCTACCATCCCGACAATCTTGGCTGCTTCGAAACAGACCCCAAGCGGCCTATGCACGTCTTTTCCAACCCATTTTGTCCTTTTCCACGCTAGCCGACCTACAACACCAGAAGAGCTATCACGACAACCCCTTTGCAACTACCAAACACCTCATAGCGAGATCAGACAGAGCCGATGGCGTTACATCTCCCACACGTGTCTAGCTTCAGTCTCCCGCTGACGTGCCTCGGGAGCTATATCTTCATGTTCTTAGACGATATTGAGCTGCGGTTACAGTTCTTGACGAGCGTCGACCACATTGTGTACTGCGCACTGGCCTACTGTTTGTTAGTTAATATGGCGGGACTGTAGCCCATGCCGCATAGGCGCTGCTCGTCAGATTAGTGCTTGTGGATTTCCTCGATGGTGGTAAGTATAACCGACAACCTACGAATGGGAAGCCGGTTGAGGTAGGCTATGAAACCCGTGCCGGCGTTGAATAGGCCCTGCCCCCCTATGTGGCATAGGTACCGCGCCATCGTCAATTGAGCCACGACGGCCACTGTCGTGTACAACCACGGCACCGACTCCGGGACAACGCCATATTCCCCAACATGTCCAGTCCCATCACTCTTGACATATTGTCTTGCGATCATCAGTACTACATGGGCTTCAGCACCTGTCTGCCGAGGATCAAGCAACGCTGGGTACCATTGTGGAAGCAAACTCTACTCGGCTACAGAGGACAATCGATAAGTTGATAGAAGAAGCAACGGATATAGTCAGGAGATTGCGGCCTGGGTCCCTACAATGAAGGGGAGGAATCTCTGGTCCTTGAATACCTTACTTCGTTTGGGGTATCATTGGCCTTAGGGCCTTACTGGTTTGGAGACATCGGGTTTAAGATTATTTGATCTGAATTGATGGAGATATTGCGGGTTGTTGCCCAGGAGTAGTTGGAGTGGTGGTCATAGTTGCCTTCTGTGCAGGGGTATGACGTGTGGTGGGCAAGTACTTTCAGACTAGCATTGAACAAGCCTTTCGTAATCAGTCAATGGAGCGCGCTCTTCCAGATCTTACCATCCAGCTCCTCGATTCCGAGGACCTTGACCTTGAGCACGCCAACGCCAACTAAGAAACAAAAGCACGTCACTCTGGGTATCGGCGAAGTGGACAAGTCGCCATCAGAGCGCGTGGTGAAGCGTCGCGCAACAACAGAGACAGCGTTCACACGAGGACTTCCCTGGTATGTCCAAGAAGCCCTCCAACGAGAGGGTCGACAGGTTCGAACACCTAGGTACTTCCCTCCCTAAATACAGTAGTACACTGCATACCAAACTAACTAACATCTCCATTTTCGCTATTAGATACCTCTGCACTAGCCGCCATATATTAAGATCGCATAGCTACACACTTCCTCCCAATTATCTACTGCGCTGCGTACTTGACTTCACTCTTTATTTCTGCTGCTCCGTCACACCCAGCTGCGCACAAAATCATAGGTGCGACGCAACTAGCATTAACAGCCAAGCTATTACACTTGTACTTGTACTAACTATATAGCATAGTTACTACATCTATATCTCATCCAATCCAAATATACCGCCGATTAAGATGGCACCAAGAAACTGATCCGACACAAGTGAATCGCCTGGCTTCGAAGAAACAGGCGCCACCGAACATATAATCAATAGGGAGCTCTTTGCCCGTATATGCCAATCACTCGAACGCGTTCGATGGCTTGCGCCCAGAGGTCCCGGCGGAAAATACCGGGATGAACAAAATGGCCCAACATACCAAGGCTCTGGCGGCGAGCCTCTTATTAGCAGTATTTTACTGCCACCATATATAAACACGGCTGCATGGGACCAGCGGAGACTTGGCCAACGTCGGCGTCCTAATACAAGTTTTGATGAATGGAAACGTCATCTTCAAAACAACTTATCCCCTGAGGCTATCGAGCAGTTAAACCGCAAAAGGAAATAGGATTTATGTAAATATTTACTAAGCATTTTCCCTTCATAATTTGATCGTAAGACAGGATCCCATCCATCAACCCCACCATACCATTAGAATTAGAGGCCCCCAACGCTATTATGATAATCATACTACCACTTTAGGGTAGCGCAAAATCTTTGAGGTGATAAACCTCAGGATCAAGTGAAAACATCCTGGAGTAGCTCTAGTCCTTAATTGAGTTTCGGTGATGCATTCAGCGCAGTTTAAGCTAACGCAAGATATGGTTTATGATGTTTACTTTCCTATGTCTAGGTGCGCTGACCTCTTACTTCCGCTCAATATCTAAACGTAAAGGCTACGTAAGCAAGACTGCTAGAGGAGATCTGCTCAGTGCCCAAGCCGTCACTTTCGACCTTATATTAGCGTGATTGATGAACAGGTCCTTAATGTCGCCGTATTCCTATCGTAAACATACTCCCCTATAGTTGTTCCTATAACCTTGGTACCGAGATAGAAATAGAGAAGTACATCAGCCTGGAGTGTAAGTCGAAAATGATATAGATTAGCGAAGAAATTAAGGAAGGCGAACCGGATATTATAAGAAGAATTATTTGATAAGGGTGTTACTCAGATTATCTAGACCATGTCCTTGATAGAAGGCAGGAGCTTAGTCATATGGAGAAGTCCTTGAGGCCTGTAACAACCGTCTTGCTTCGTTGCCGCCACACTAAGAGCTATAACCATTTTTTTTTTCGCCCCTTGGTAATTTGCTATTATTTCTGCGCGGGTCACTTCGGCAGTACCCAGAGAAAAAATACTGGCATCTTTTGACTTGTGTTACAACAATTTTAACCGAAATTGGCAGAAGTCTAGCAGCTCTTTTTTTGATAATCTAAACACCAAATAACTTCATTCTATATTTATTCATTATCCACTTTACTACTAAATGCCGCCTACTTTTCCTATACATAGCAGATCTTGTTAATTTGATTTGGTTATACTTCCATTACTCAACGGTGCCTGTTTAGAAACACTTATCTAAGTGTAGAGAACGAATGGCGGAGTGCCCATATTGCCAGAACCAGGGCGTTAGGCTAGGCATCTAGCGGATAGTGGAATATTGGCCGCTAGCGTTCAACGTCTTCATGGGCTACGGTATTGGCTAATTCTATATAGCTCGTTCTGGCTCGCCTGTTATCAAATCACAGTATTCAACCCCTACCTCTCAACAAAGCCAATCGTAGATCAATGTCGAATAGGCCCAATTTCGAGTGTCAGGGAAAGGAGAGGACAGAAGGACCAGTCGGCCGACCACTCAACACACATTTTCCCCTTCTATTGGGCTGCACTGTCTATCTTATGACTAAATCTCCGCCTGTGCAACCATCATCTCTCACACAGATTGCCACTGGAACGTCACTGAATATGTTTTAGACGACGTGTACACAGTAGCCTGCGTCGAACCTGTTGGTACCACGCTAGCATAGAAAGTCGAGGCCCCGTTGTAGGCAAGCTTTCCTGAAACAGCCTGAGATGCCTCATTTAGCAAGGGTCGGGAGTGCTTTACATTCAGCAAACAGACCAAAATAGGGGGCACTCACGGTAAACACAGTCGCGCTGACACCTGAGCCGCAGGTAAGTGCACCGCTAACAACGCCGCAGGTACCCTTAGAGGATGTAAGAGTGAAGCCGGAGCCTAGATCGAAGTATTGTTAGCCTCCTAACTCAGTGACGTAAAAACGAGAGAGGCTACTGACCTGAGGCAGTGGCAGTGTATGTTGCACACGTTCCCGTAGTATACCACGTGCCTGCGCTGATGAGGCAGCCATCTGCATTGCCATTATAGTATGCGTTTAGGTAACTATCGAGAGATTAGTACAAGGGAATGAACTCGGAAGTTTGAATACAAAGCCTTCCGTAACTCTATGTTGGGAGCCTGATAGAGACCTACCCTTGTCCGGAGAATGAACCCGTTGCCGTGCTTGTAGGTGAAGTTGTCTGTAACGCACTATGTCAGCATACAATTTGTTTCGTAGTCTTGGCGTACTCGGCGATATCCACCAGGAAATCGCATTCGTCGACTTACTACTATGTGTCAGCTACTAGAGTCCTAGATATTTCAAGGGATGGAATATACAGCCATTACGTACCAGTCTTGGTGGTGGTTTTTGTGGTAGTAGTTGGGGTTGAGCTGCCGCTCTTGGGCAGGTACTTAACGCCACTACTCGGGCAGTTGCTGCTATCACCAACTAACAATCATTTTAAGGTCAGCAGATATTCGTGAGATAAATCGCTCCAGAAGCTTCAACTCTCCGTGGTATAGAAACAAGAATGATCGTGGTTGGGAGGGGTGTGGTGATATTGGCTAGGAGGCTTACCAATCGTTGATGCCACGAAATCGCCATTTTGTAGTGGTCCATTAGCGAAAAAGCCATAGTATACTTGATACAGTTCCGAGTTACTGCATAGAATGACGGCCGCTTTTCCCGTCACCTTTAGCAGCGCGGCTTGGATCTGCGCGGAAGTGTAGGTCTTCGTGCTTGAGGGAGTGATGCCAGCGGCGCTCAAAGCACTGTAAGTATCCAGCGACTGGAATAGATCTACAACGACTTGGAAGAAATCTGCAGCTTCTTGCCCCGTCTTATAGCTGGTGTAGCAGTCCGGATCGAGCGTACTAACACAAGTACCGTGCGTTGACCACTCGTGCTCCCAGAAGTCCTCAGTACTCTCGCTGTTACTCTGCCAGTACTGCTGCATGTAAGTCACAAGCGACGACTTTCCATTGTTCTGGAGGATGGTTGTTATGTCCGTATAAGCGCGAGACGAGTCGCAATTTTCGTCGTAGGTACCGTCGCAGTTGTCAGGCCATAGCCCATGGATTGTCCAAGAGTTGCTTGGTCCAGTAACGGGGTCAGTGTCCCAGAACTGTGTTTGAAGGAATTGGCCTCCGGGCTTGTTAACGCAGCAGGAACTGACGGATGAAGAGCTCGCAGCGGACGAGCAGCTCTCAACCGTAGTCGAGCAAGTAGCGCGTGAGTTGAGGAGAGAGCCGGCATTGGCGATCGGCAGAGCCGCAAGGGCTATTGAGATGGCTGCGAAGGCCATAATCGGCACCAAACGTTCCTCAAGTGGTAAAGGGAGATCAGAGGAGAACCGGTATGCCAAGAAAGCCACTGACGGGAGAAACGCAAAGCATCGTGCAGCCCTATTCCGGTACTTATTATATCCAATACCTATGGAGCCAGGAGGGAGATTTGAGCAAACAACGTCGCCGACCTCCAATTGGCTACAATGAGCGCAGCGTGTCATGGACAGCGCTCACGTAGCCATAACGCTGGGAGATGCTTAGCGAGCCTGTTATCGCACGCATTAAGCTCCGGAGCGCAGCGAATTGGCCGTCCACCTGCCAAAGCAAGACGTGAGCCCGCGCGTCCTCAGAGCACTAGCCTGCACAGCTACACAGCCTATGTCCTGTCTATCTCCCGTCCCGTGTGTGCCAGCAGACAACATAAAGGGCTGCTTGCGTGTGGGGAGATTTCGGGGAATGGTATCAATCCATATCAATCCATCCACTCCTATGGGTATCAGCGACTTGAAGGCCGGTGTCTACAGCCCGAATTGCTAGTCGTCATCCTATTTACCTTCCAAATCCGGAAGTTCAACTGGCTAGTATCAGCGTCAGTCGCTAATTGACCTACCCGTTATTAATTTAGCGTCGTATGGGAATCCATGAATGCCGATGTCCGGTTGGCCATGTGCGGAAATATTGCCTTTTCGTCTGGAGCCAATGAGATAGTCGAACTTGGACATGTTTTGCTGTCATGAAACCTGTATTTCAGGTATATTACTCGCCATCGCCATATGCGACAGCGATAATTAAAAGAGTTACCCCAACACGCAATATGAAACGAGAAGGAAACATCCACTGCCTAATGCCTGTAATGATGTTGCCATTATGTAAGTATTTGGGTGCTTTCTGAATTCCCCAAATACTACCCGGACAGCATGAGTCGCTGATTGAACAGCTAGTGAGATCAATGAGAGAACTACAAGACTAGAAGCTAACGCGCAAGCTATAACACTCAAGCATGAACATCACCTATTTACATGTGATCACGAGAGCACTGACTCTTGCTCCTCCGATCCTGCGCTTAAGGTGATGTGCCCCTAGAGCGGAACTAACTAAGGTTATCTTTACCTCGCGCGAAGATGTGAGCGAAGAGCATTTATGGAGGTCCATTAGGACCACTTGTGACAAAACGTAAACACAACGTAAATAAACACAGCAAATAACTAAATTTTTGTATTTATTGACTTAATTGATCGATTGATCGATTGATTCGTGTAGAAATTTTTTTTTTTTTACTACTGGGCTAACGGGCAGCTAAATTTTTGTTTTGTCCCTTATGGTCCTAACGGCCCACCTTAAGCTGGGCCATTAGGACTACNAAGGACAAAACGTTAAATATAATATTCTAACTTTCGTACAATTAATAATAACAATATTAAGAACCGGTAAATAGGTAGTTTGAGTAATTTGAATAGTTGGGGTGGTCTGCTGAGGTTATTTTACTCTAGGTGGTAGGTGATCTAGCTGCGCTGTGTTTGCGTTTTACGTTTTGTCACAAGTGGTCCTAATGGCCCACCGTCAGCATTGCCCACTTTAATGCCGTTAGGGTCCATAAGCGCCACTACGCATAGATGCGCATTGGAATGCCCTCATCCACAATATCCCCGCCTACCCAACGCTAGAGTAGTATCAGCCATAAGCGCTCTCTATTCCGTTAGGTGGCACTGCGCCCGGTTAAGGTATTAGGGGTCACGTAGGTATGCCAGAGCAAGCTATAAGCTACCCTTGTAGGTACTTTTGCCAGAAGATCAACGTTGGGTCACAGTTACTGTTACCATATCCGCAAAGTTGGCCACGGTCTCCTCCGATGTGGAATCCGCCGTTAGATACGCATCAAGCTGATGCCGATGCAACACGCGGAACTTACACCGCTTCGAGAAGCCTCAGGTGGTGAGTGACGCATTCATTCTCCGTGATAAAGTAAGGGCGCTACCCAACGAAATATAAACCGCCACTCACTAATACTATGCGGACATCAATGCTAACATGAGCGGATTTTGGTACATACGGTTATGGCTTGAATCTATATGTGGTTTGTACTCGTTGTGACTGTAAGGAGGGAGAGAGGAGGTGAAAAGATCTAAGTACTTATACTTACAGGAGAAGCGAATGCAGGTTAGGTCGAGGAGGGACCTAATTCGAGATCTTAGATCTTGGTAAATAGCGCCGGGTGCCACCCGTTTTATCTGATCTAATCTAATCTAGGCTAATCTGTCTGAGGCACCGACTGGGGATTGACCTACCCAAATATGAGATCATTGAAGAATACCCTGTCACATTGGACAAACGGGTCTTGAGGAAGCTATTCAGCGCAGCTATACTATGACCTGTCACTCAGTGGTGACGACCGCATAGATGGCCTGTCGGAACTCTCCCCCTCCCAGCACCTCAGGCAGTGAGAATGCCGCAAGACCTCTCCGGGTCTGCCTTAAGAGATCCCCTCGGCTCCGTGACTTAATAGTGGAATAACGGGGTATCTTACATATGTAATATAAGCCAATTAAATCACGTTATTCAGGTCGGATAATCGTTTTATTGGTATATCTTGCATTATTTTGTTATGCAATGTACCCCACTATTCCACTTATTAAGTCACAGAGCCGTTTAGGAGGTGCTCTACCCTGCGCTCTCCAATAAATTCTGAACCACATTAAGCAGCTCTTGGAGTTGGGCTAGTTAGGGAGCGAAGGAGCTTTATTAACAACAATACCAAGAAAAAACGACCTGCGTTTTTACAATGCTGCGCATAAGCTATTTGTTTTCTTGCAATATATTAATAACTACGCGGATGTTAGAAGCGTATATATAAGAATGTTCCCGGCTGTTAAGCAGGTAACAAATGTTGCATCGGTAAACAGCATCGGCGACACTTTCCTTAGGTAGCGTGACAGTACTTTCTTCCAGTAATCTGCTGGAGAAGTTGCTTCCTGAACGAGTAGCGCATCGTTAGATTTAGTAATCTGATTAAACCGATAATTGCGTCCTTTGCTGATAGGATTTTGTGCGAAGGGTTTGAATTCGTCCTCGTCCATGGCCTCAAGGATATCGCAGTACAGAACAAAGCTGCTGTCTGCCTTTGCAACCGCCATGCAGTAGCGGTAATGTTCCCGGGACATTCGGATAAGCATTCCGTAGTCGAAATCTAGCCCCGGGCAGTTCAAGTTCATAAAGGTTTGAACTTGGGCATCACTAAGATACGGGTTTATTCGTTAGACAACATCCCGCTCGTTCTGGCTCTCTGGCCGCTAACGCTATAACGGGTGAGGCTTGGGCGACAGGCCGAGAGTTGCGATGGAGAAAGTGTAGTCTGGATAGTGTGCGACCAGGTACGCTACGGATCTAGCGTTGTGAAGTGTGGCTATGTTGGTACCTGGATAGGTAGGTAGGGTTTCTAGATCTGTACTGTGCGAGCCAAACTCCTAAATACGGTATAGCTTCGAATCATCCAGCCTATGCGTAGTAGGTTGACTGTGCGCTACATCAAGTCCTCATCAGCCAAAGGGCACGCAACAAAGGATTATACTATCTTCTTTATGTATCGCCTGCAGGCCATGGATCGATGCATCCTAACCACTGCCAATGAAATGGCGAGGCTGGTAAGCATGCACTCGTTGGCTTCGCTACAATTTGGATAACTGAAGGGATTAACGGTACGGAGTAGAGGTATCTGCGGTTTATTAATCTTCAGAAAGATGCGCGACATGCTGCGCGGAAATGTTGTGGCCGAGCGGCAAACCCGGACGGTGATAACTCCTACACGACTAAGCTCATCGAAGGCGTATCGACTGCTGTTCTGGCAACGTTCGGGTACGGTTACCATTGCTATTACAAGTCCTTGGTGCTATGTAAGATGGAAACTGCCTTCTGATGGATACTCCACAGTTGAACAAGCTGCTCCCACTCGGCAAAACTTCACCAACCTGAACGCTGAACCGGGTCATGAATCTCTCGACAACAACCGGATTACCCGACCAGAGCAATCCGTGCTTGATAGCATCGTTAATAGTACGGTTCAAGGTCAATACTATCTCATTGCTGGCGAAAAGGGGAGCGGCAAGACGTTAATGCTCTCCCGTTCGATGCATAGGATACGGGGTGAAGGTGTAGCTTCTATGGAAGCTTATAGCAACTATAAGGTTTTCCGTTTACGACTGGGTAAGGCATTGAACTATGAGTTTTACGAAGACTACATTGGTTCTTTATTTAGTTTTAAAGGCCTGCGAGACGCTATACCTCCGCTTGACATTGAACGGGCTTCTAATAAGCTAGAGAAGATTGCGCTACAGAGCAGGGCACGAACAGGCAAACCGTTGGTGCTAATTATTAATTGCTTTTACCTTTTATGTAATAATAAAAAGGGATAAAAATTGCTTAACGCAATATAATAGCGTACCGAGCTCTGGGCAACTAGCAAACCAGTCACTGTGATTTTGACCGCTGATGAATTTTGCGTGATAGAGCGACTTATGCTGCAAGAAACATGCTTCCGTATTATTCTAGTCCATGATATTTCCCGGGAGCTTGCCACTACTGCGCTTAAGCACTACCGGCAAAATCGATTCTACGATGATGTTCCATTTTGCATACTAGACGATATTTATAATAAGGCTGGGGGGCGATTGCATTTCCTGAACCTGGTTGCGAGCTCTGATGATATGGAGCAAGCCTGCGCTAATCTGTATAAGAAGCAGCGGTGGTGGTTTCTGGACTATTGCTGGACTTTTGGCGAAGAAATGGACGACAACGCTGAAGACTAATAAGAATTCTTTGCTGCTGCTATGGTCTTAGCAAGAACCCTTGTTCGCATATAGGCGACTGCGGAAAAAGATCGATCGGACGAAACCTCACTCTTGACGTACATCTTGCTGCATTGGGCGAGGCAAGTTATGACTAGAGCCAATTTTATCTAACGTCTTGACTATCTTAACATCTTCTCAATCGATTCCGATGCTGTAGTCAGAGCAGATTCCGTCATTATGCAGAATGTCTTTCGAGACATTTGTTTGCAAGAGGATTTTGATACCTACCTAGAGGCGACCTAGAAACGGCTCAACGAACTCGAGAGTCTTGGTCGCACCAACGAAATTACCTGGAAAGATCCGTAGAGTGTTGTATCATTGTTAGGTTCTAGCAAATTATAATGAAAACGGCTATGTATTTACTTGCAACGTGCCGAATGTTCGACGGGATAGAAATCTCGTGCTGAATGCCCATTTACCTAGCCCATGTTCAGTGTTCACGGCTAAAAGTTACTTGGTCACTAGGNAAAAAAAAAAAAAACTTTTAAAGAACTTGCCAACCATTAACAGAAAAACGCGTAAATTAGGTGAATAAATGTTAGGGTCAAAATTATCCAGTGTAAACCGAAAGCAACAGAATTACCTATCTAGGAAGGCGGGGAATATTCTAAACTGTTAGCAGCCCAACTCGAGCATTGTCTTTACTTAATAAACTAGTAACGGCCGGGTTGCTATCCGTCGAGATATCTAAACCGTATGCAAGAATTTAAACTAACATGATGGGTAATTTTATATGTATGGAGGGCTTGGCTACGAAGGCTGTGCTGGATAAGTGGGGTGTACTATGATCTATTCTGCTAAGCTAACTACTACACTGGGTCATTGCGAGTCAACCACAATGACCCACGCCAGATAAACCAGCAAGTAAAGTTTCCAATGCTTCGCGCGAAGCGCCTATATACACCTAGGTACTCACTCTGCTGCCTCCTAATTCGAGTCGACTCGTTCTACACTCACGTCTACTGCCTTCGGCTTCCATTATGCAGTTCGGGCAGGCGATAGGAACGGCCGCTCTCACCTTTGCAATCACAAACATAGATGACGCTTTCGTGCTTGTGACTTTCTTCGCAGAGTCGGTCCGCAGTGAGACATTGACGCCACTCAAGATCGTCATCGGTCAATACATTGGATTCACGGTTATCATTACGATCAGTCTGATCGGGTTCGCGGTATCTCTAGTCCTCCCTTCTGAACCAATCGGCTTTCTCGGTCTTTTTCCGATTCTGCTTGGATTCTGGAAGCTCCTCGCCCTCTTCGAAACAAATGACGACGTAACGGTACCTACTCGAGCTGCGGGATTCAAGGCTATTTTGAAGGTCGCCGTCATCACAATTCTCAACGGTGGCGACAATATTGGAACTTATATACCATTATTCTCCCAGGTCAGAGGAGCCGAGATAGCTATATACGTCGTGGTCTACTATATCCTACTCGGGGTTTGGTGCCTCGTCGGCTTTCTTATTATAAAGCAAAGGCATCTATTGGCTATACTCGAGAAGTACGTGGGATGGTTTATCCCCTTTTTGTACATGGGCCTGGGCGTGTACATCATCGTCAAGTCGGAAGCTTACCCCTGGTCTATCGAGCGCATTGACGACTCTTTGCACCGAAACTCCGGCAGAGTCCTTTTAGCCACCCTCACCGTCGCCTTGTTATTGATATCCATTGGTCTCATGATCTGGTACACTTTTTTCATTAAAAGAAGACGTTCTGCAGGTCGCCTGAATGGGGAGCCTGATGAGAATGGGCCCAACACGGCGGTCACAGAAGTTAACCTCGACGCTCCATCGGTAAATAGGGAAACCGAGCCTATTACCTTGGGTGCCAATGATAAGACGGATTCGAATATCGTACATGAAATCGATACAAGTACGCCACATGCGAAAGTTACACGGCCATGCAGCATAGATGGCGCGAAGAGTCCATGCGCAAACGACGAGACGAACACAGATACCCCTCATACGAACGAGAAGATCGACACCCAAGACCCGCCCACACGGAGCGAGAAGATCATTGATGCTCAACGCAACAACTAGACGGTGGCCCAAATAACTCACGCAATTCGATGAGGATCCCAGATTTCAGCAGATAATAGCTTAGTGTGATAGCCTATCTAGAAGCCAAGACATTGTTCTACCAACGCTCAAGTGAAATGCTTGCGGAATTCGTTAAGATGATGGATTTGGTAGACCTTGTGGCGACGACAAGTTTCGAGTACTTTATGCGTGGATATTTTGCTACCGGCGAGAGTGGCGTACCGTTTCCTGCGGCCCTTGTGTTTCGCTGCTGGGTTTAGGGGCGAGTTTCAGCGATTTGCAGCGCTTTGATGCAGGACATCTGCTCATTATTATGTTCACCATTGCGGTCAGGATCGTTCCCCAGCTGTCAATAGATTCCGTTACGCTCCCGTTCATTGATGTGAGTCATTCATAATCGTGCCTCGAGATGAGCTGGAGGCCACGCGGCGACGCTTGTAAGCCGAGGACGCTTAGCATCGCTGATCTCTTCATCTTAGTACGAGATATACGGCATCGAAGCAATCTAAAAGATAATCCGCGAAGCCAAAGAATTTCGGTCGGAGCTCGTCGAAGCCGAAGTCGTCATCGTCGTCTAGCGATGGTGCCATAGCATGAAAGAAGGCCCGTAATAGATTGTCCTGGGATTGTTCAGAAAGTGCGTACTGGTAGGTGAAGCGGATAAGTTGAGCGATGGTAAGGACTACGGTTGCTAGGATCATCAGTGTCAAAATAGTCGACAATACGGTTGAATCTATCCTTGGCAACGGAGTGCTGCTCTGTCCCTAAAGGTGGCTCTGTAGAGAAATCGATGATGCCTTCGAGAGACGATTGATGGCGGTGACGGGACGATGGAGGGACCATGTTGTTTTATCACGTCGAAACCGAAAAGCAGCAAAGTTGGAAACGAAGATGGCGACAGCAGTGCCGTAAACAGGATCCGACCTGGTTGAACAGCAAGTTGCGTCCGAGTGGTAAAGAGATGGTGACCGGGGTATGTTAGGGAGAGCGGTCTTATGCAGCTAAAGACTGTAGCGAGGATGGGCGCGCCCTCAATGACCTGCCCAGCACCAGCGCTTTGCTACGGAGTCATCGCATTTGCGGCGTCACTTATAATGCATATGCGATCGTTGGCATAAGTAGGTGTGTATTTATTTTCCTACTGCGAGCGCCCTTGCGTATTGCGCTGGTCGAGGAAAAGCTATAAAAAAAAAGTAAACCGAGTAGTGCTAGCTAAGCCGCTACCATAAGAACAGTGACAGCCCTATGAACTAAAACTTAGGTTTATTATGGCCGCAGCTGCCGGGCTATTGGACCAGGTAGATAATATTTTCTCAGGTTCCTCTTTGGTGATCGAGCGTCTTCGATCTTCAAGAGCGGCCTCTTCACCAATCCCCGAAATGATGCATTGTACCACAGTCCTGTCTTCCACGATCCAATGTAGCGGAAAGACACCGTCACCAACCTAGTCGTCT
This sequence comes from Lasiodiplodia mahajangana, assembly GCA_029590625.1. Classification (NCBI taxonomy): domain Eukaryota; kingdom Fungi; phylum Ascomycota; class Dothideomycetes; order Botryosphaeriales; family Botryosphaeriaceae; genus Lasiodiplodia; species Lasiodiplodia mahajangana. Next base: position 3,630 of record JAPUUL010000163.1, on the reverse strand, counting down.
ATTCCGTGTCAGCATATTTTCGTTAGAAAGCCTTAAACAGAAGAACTTTCAAAGGATCATAACACGAGTCGAGAACAAGATACTACAGGCGTCATTCAAACAATGTCACTTACTATTGCATTTGTTAGTCAAGAAATAATAATTAGCCTTAGCTAAGGGAGGCCGTCTAAAAAAAGGAACAGGCGGAGCAATTAAACCTTCTCAGATAAACGCTTATTGCGATACTGGTTTCCCACTCCATGTTTCTAAAGACCCAGGAAAATGCCACGATTAATGTTGTATGTATACACGAGATGTCGGGGAGCCCTAGTCTCCTCTTTCCCTCTTACCTTCGATTATTTTGAACGCTGATAAGATTAGCTTTATATCAATGGTCCCTAATCCTTCTGGAAATTACCTGGATTCCAATGATATTTCGTTTTTAAGCCCTGATGAACACAGCTCTTCTCTTCTCACCGTCATTCATGGCAAGTATAACATGCTCTTTTTGGTGATATGATTAACATTTATTATAATTATTAATATCCCAAACATAAGTCACAATGAGTTATTCCGCAATTCTCATCATCCTCGGCATAAAGATAGATATTGCTATTCTCATCTATATACTTGCTAGCGAGCTCTATAGATGCAATGGGGAGTTGAAGTATGCTGACGGACATGTAAACGTCTCTGCTAGAGGGTGCTAGCCCGTTTTGGTTAACATCACGTGTACAAGCCCGATAAATCATACCGCGGAGAATTATTGGGGGCTATTTCAAACAGTCGCACCGCGGAGTGTATGGGGACAACAGCTCTGTACACGATTTACATTACCCCTGACAAGTCTAAAATGTATTTAACTATGTAAGCAATGTCGATAGATAATGAGATCCAGGATCGCATCTCAATAGCACATCAGATCTTATCGCATTGATTGATTGAACTTGACAGCTGATCGAATGCGGCAATAACATGGACAAGAAATTACAACGAGCCGGGTTCAAGGAGGATAACTTTCACACTGGCGAGGTGACCCTCAACTATGTCGCCGGCCCACCCTCTAGGAAAGGGCCGCCACGTGAGTATTCCCCAAGCTATTTTCTCTCTGTTTTGGCGATTTCCAGAGCACGAACTTTCCCTTTTGATGAAAATCGTGCCGAGAAACTCCTAAGCTTCTCGTAAATGATATCCAAGATGGCGATAACTAACCCTGAGTGCTCTAGTGGTCTTCATTCACGGCCAGACGGTGACATGGGAGGAGTATACCTTCATCATGCCAATTCTAAGCAGCGACTTCACCATCTATGCTGTCACACTGAGAGGCCACGGCAAGCACGCCTGTCCCGGGCGGTTCCTCGTCGACTTTGAGCTCAAGATGATCATCGCGTACGTCCTGATGAACTACGACGTCGAGTTCCCTCCGGAATACAAGGGCAAGAGACCGCAGAATCATTGGCTCACGGACGCGTGCTTCCCGCCGGAAGACGTCAGGATTAGAGTTAGGAGGAAAGAACGCGCGGGATAGAATGGGGAAAAGGGGGAAGGGTAAGGGGAGGAGAAGCATGTATTGGCAGATAAATCATGCGGCAATTTCATTAAAGCTGGTCTTTAGAACTTTTGGGACTTTTATTTTACCTTAGGAGCGAGTACTTTCTGTCTGTTCAGTGCGGATAGCACGAGGCCTAGAGCGGCGCACAACTCGCACGGCACGGCAAAAACAGGTATCACTGGCAGTCGGCCCGAGAAGTTAACTGCTATAAGTAGCATTATTCGAAAACCCTGTTCAAGTCTTGATAGGAATGTCTAGGCTGCAAGTGTGTCTGTCCGTCTTCGTTGACGTCCTTGGTAGCTTGTGCCTTGCAGCTAGTGCTAGAACAGCAGCTCAAGAAGGGTAGAAACCTTGCTTTTACCAATATCGGATGCCCTAAATATGAGATGACACGATATTAAACCGAGTGAGTACAGGGATGGGATGTAAGTAGGTTCTGTCTAGTTTGACGTCCAACACATGGGCCTATTGCAGAAACTTGACGGGCCGATCATGGATTTCACGCCGATGCCGGATGATAACACAAAAGTGTGTATTCTTAGGGACCATGTCAAAGCTTAAATTGTGTCCAGGATCTCGAACCCAGCCAACGAATAAGTTATTAACCAACAGAGTCGCTCTCCTCGCCAGGTATACCAAGGAAGTTGGTAAGAGTTCGGACTAAACACACCAAACCCAAAACCACCCTCAGTGAAACCCTACTTAACCATAAGTCTGCGCAGGGACGGATACTGGAATTCGGGCCCTTGCTATTGGCCACCTCTTGCGGGTTAAGGGGTAGCGATGTGTTCATTGGACAATCGCCGAGACCAAGCTTCACCATGGCCTTGTTGGGGGTCCCCCTGCATAGAGCTACTGTTAAGCACGAACCTTCTTGTAGTTCTGAATCCAGGGCACAGGGATGCAGGAGGGGCAGTACGTAAGCAGCCCTTAGAGTTTCTTGGCTGCTGCTGTAAGAGTTCTGCTTGTTGCTATGAGAAGCGTATCTGGTCGATGTAGAAAAGGACATTTCGTAAATACAGATCGGAAAACTTGATGTTATGGCTAGGTCTAATAGATTCATACGTAAAGTCAGAATGCGGGTTTAACTGAAAGTGTCGAACTAACAAAGAGGTATCACAAATTGGTCTATTCGTGTATCTAATTATAAGACAAATACACAGGTGTACTTTGAATCCTCGTAAAGCGAGATAGTAATGGGACGGAAATGAATAGATGGAGGCAACATCATTTCATAGGACCATATGCGAGTCATTTATGCATTTGATCTGTGATTTAGTCCGGCAAGCTCACATAATACGAGAAGATGTTAAGAGGCTTTGTATGTTCATTTATTGAAAGAAGGCCGATTCTAGAATTAGCTATCTGGTAGAGTAGCTACAATACAGGTCTATGTATATACCCGTCTAAATTAAATGATTGGTCGTAAAAGCTCAACCCATTAGCACCGTCGGTGTTTGAAATGCTATAACGCCTTTGAGACAATATCATGATTAAGACGTCGATTTAGATAATCATATATGTGCACCGGGTCCAAGACTCGTGGTTATTCATAACCACTTTATTTTGCAGGGCTTGAACTGACCCTACCTGCTGGACACTATGGTAGTAGCGAGTTTGTTCTGCTGCTTCTCCCAACGGCTTCCATCGAGGCGATGCTCGCTTTCCAGCCGACGAGTCAGATCGACGTTTTTGATGAAAATGATGGATAGTATAAAAGCGATAACCGAGATGCCGACATAGAAAGAATAGAGCCCGGTGAATCCGAACTTGTAGGCTTCTATCACGCTGTCCTTGTAGATTCCATTGGGTAACTCATGCAAAATGGCGATGTAACTTTCGGCTTGCTTGGCGATCTCGGCGGGGAGCCCGAGTGACCGTAGTTTAATCGCCATCACGTTCTGGAATGTCGTGCCGCCGATGCCGACACCGAGGGCCATGCCAAACTGTCGGACGAAAGCATACATCGAAGCGGCGGCAGCTTCATCGCCTCGTTTGCACATAGCCTGCGAGGCGAAATTCTGGGCATTGAGAACGGCACCTTGTCCGACACCGATAACGAGGTATGTGATCACCCAAACAGCAGCGCCGTCGTGATG
>JAPUUL010000162.1:0-26093 GCA_029590625.1 Lasiodiplodia mahajangana | reverse complement strand
TCACAGCCACTCCGTTCTGATGAGGCCTCACTGTCGTCATGTTCCTGGTTCGCCGGGAGGTTTAATAGGCGGTCACGATGGGCGCGAGTTGATCGGTTGATGCTAACTACACCTTTGTTTAGATCCATCGTTGATTCACCCTGAGATCCGTGGCTCAATGGCACCACCCATGTCGGCATATGATCACAACGGCTACTCGCCTCAAAACCCGTATCCCCATTCACCCGCGCTCTCTGGCGCTACCTCTCCCGCTCCCGTCCTAAGGAACGGAAGCCAATCGCCATACCTCCATACCTACCACCCACAGTATAGCCCATATCCCATCCCAGCGGCACAGGGACGGCGCCCCAGCATTTCATACCAGTCGCATACTAGCTCCCATGAATATACGTACAACAGCGATGAGTCCGAGAAGAAGCAGCGATGTCCCCACCCGGACTGTGGGAAGACGTTCAAGGATCTGAAGGCTCACATGTTGACGCATCAGACGGAACGACCCGAGAAGTGCCCCATACTCACCTGCGAGTATCACGTCAAAGGGTTCGCACGGAAATACGACAAGAATAGGCATACCCTCACCCATTACAAGGGCACCATGGTATGCGGCTTCTGTCCTGGATCGGGGTCTTCCGCCGAGAAGTCCTTCAACAGAGCCGACGTATTCAAGCGTCATCTTACCGCCGTCCACGGCGTGGAACAGACACCGCCAAACAGCCGGAAAAAGACATCGCCCTCAACCAACAGCGGTAAGAAGCTGACTGGCTACGCCCCAGATGCTACTGGCAAGTGTTCAACTTGCTCAGCAACCTTCGCCAGCGCCCAGGACTTTTACGAGCATCTTGATGACTGCGTTCTTCGCATTGTGCAACAGGAGGATCCCGCCGAGACGATCAATGCTCAGCGCTTAGCCGAGGTGGAAGACGACAAGGATGTTAAGGCAACATTAGAGAAGAACCAGCTGCCACTGACCACACAGACCGTCTCCACTTCAGATGAAGATGAAGACGATGAGATGGGCGAGGAAGAGGAGCTGTATGATGAGGCCGGTCAGATCAGGAAGCTGGCCTCCCCCTCTAAGAGGAAGACAAACCCCCCTAATGGGGTGCAGAAATCGCGGGGCATGACCCATTCACGAGGTGGCGTTCCCATTTCAACAAAAACCAAGGGCCGCAAGAACCGTCAGAACTACCCGTCCTCTTGGGGATTTGACAAGGGCCAGATGAACATGAAAAAGCGCGTTCTTACTGTCTTCGACGGACCGCGACGCCTGGCTAAGGATGATATGATGCTCTCTACCGAGCATGAGGTACGCATCAAGCTGTCGGACCCTAAGGCCTACGTGACGGACCTCGACGTCAACACTATGAGGCGCGCCGAAGCCTTCCACAATGCTACGCCGCAAGAGAAGGGAGTATGGATCTCCGACGACCCGACGGAGGAGGATATGGCACGAATGATCGAGATGAGCCGGCAGTAATGACACGGCGATACATACATACAAACGACGCGCACCTGCCCTCCCCCCCCTCATCCTCACCCTCTAACCCTTTCCCTCATCTATATACATAAAAACAAGGACACGTTGACGACCGACATGATCAAAAACGGCTATAGAAGTTCTAGCATGACCGGCACAGGAGCCGGTCTTTGTTGTACATTGAAGACATTTCTCGAATGAAGAAGCATAGGCGGGGCGTCCGGCATACAATTGCATTGGTTGGGAATGGCATAAGCGAAGGCTTCTCGAGTAGAGAGAAGCCGGGGATAATCGGGTTCGGGCGTCCACACGAGGCTCGTGGACGACCCCGTTTCATGTTGGCTATTGTCTATTACTTCCATTTTTCCCACTGGCGGTCATATAAGTTTCTGTCCTTGGACACTGTACCTGGCGAAGATACCCTGTGTAATAATATCATCTATGCCTCTTAAAAAATCAGAACGGCGTTACGAATGGCATGCATTTTCCGAAGCGATGTTCTTCTTCCCAAGTGACGTGCGTTGTTAGATGGGCAACAGGCTAACCACTGCAGGCGTACCTGAAACCATTGGTCCTTGTCATGCTCGCATACATACGCGTATGGAGGGGTTCTCTTGGCACATAAGACGAACAGCATGGGTATCATCTCAAGTAATACACATAGACCCTGGCCGTCGCCAGTATGTATATACATACTTACTTACAGCATATAATAGATACAGTAGGTAAGTATGTATGTATCGTATTACGGAGTGCGCCTAGGTGCTTAGTCTTTCTTCATAAGTCGGTCTGGGTTGAAAAGGCTCATCATTCGTGTGGAGATGGATAGAAGAGTTTTTAGTCGAGGCTCTCCCCTCCTCCTCGTCCCAATGTAGCGCGCATCCCGAGGTCAAGGAGAGCTCAACGGGATAGGTATGTAGGATGGGATAGGACGGGACAAGGGTGGGAGGGGGGAAGTCTGAATGAACCCTGAGCGAGCCGAGCCGGAGTTGACGACAGTCTGGGTGCGCATTTCTTACTTGGGTACTTCATTAAGCTACCTACATACATACCTACCCGCCAGGTTGTTTGTTGTACAGCAGCATGTATGTAGCGTGTAGGTAGGTGGTATGGATTAGTGTGTGGGATGTAGTAGGTAAGGTAGTGTGAGGGTCAGTCAGTCAGTCAGTCAGTCAGTCAGTCAGTGAGAGAATGAATGCATGCATGTGTGTATGTATGTACGCTATGTATGTATGTAGGTAGGTAGGGTAGATAGGTAAAGTAGGTAGTGAACGATGACGCCTGAATGCTGAATGAACCCCTTCATCGCTGTGGGTTCGTCCCCTCTCTCGGCCGTCTTTCAGCAGCCATGGGAAGCCAATGGCGAGCTTGAAGACCGGGACCCGGAATTCGGATGGGGAGCTGGATGGCGGGGAATTATTACATACAGTATCTACTATTCCATCTACTTACTTACCGTCCCTACATCTCCATACCTCTACATACATAGATGCCTGCCTGCCTAAGGGTCCATCCAACGTGTGTAATAGGTACCTCGGAACAAACCCATTCGAGACTTTGAGTCAAGGTAGGTAAGACATGGGCACATAACATCGCGGCTTTTAACGGGCATGCCTGTCGACTTAGAGGCCTATTTAGACGGCATATAGGTGGTAGTGCGGTACGTAGGTAGCATGGCATTGGCATTGGCATTAGCATTCGCATTAGCATTACCTAGCATTGGCATTGGCATACATACATACATACATGTACATGCCTCTTAGAATGGAGGTAGTGGACGGCGACTTAGGTAGGTATTGTTACCGAAGGGGAAATCCTTGCGGGCTCGCTTCCTGTTGTTTCGCGTCGGTACATTCATTCCTAAGGTATGCTCTCGCTGGGGTTCGGCAGCACCGATTCGCTTAGGTATCTGGACAAGGTAGTTAGTTAAGTAGTCTATGTATGTATCTGCTTAGAGAAGTGGTAATGTTTCTCCCATATTGATTGAAACATGTATTGTTGTAGTTATTTATTTATTTATTTTTTCAATCTTTTTTTTACCCCCCGATCTCCTTCAAGTGCTCTCGTTCGTGGGATGATTTGGGATTATGGAGACCGGTACTTCCTCTCTCTGTCTCTCTTTTTTTCCTTTTTTTTCTCCTCCCTCTCCGCCCCTCCGTTTAACCCCATTTGTCCTATTCCCCGTGTTTTATTTTAGTTTATACGCCGCTTCTCTGTTTTTTTTTCTTTTGTTTTTTTNNATACCAACCTCCATCTACTAGATACCACCTATCTACACCGTATAGAATATTTATGTTGGTAGTATGTAGTGCACAATGATATCATGCGAACACAAACCACATGACGAGGCCTCCATCCAGCCTGGCTGGGTTTGCGAGGAGGGGCTCGCTCAGCCGGGTAGACCGCTCTTCTTATTCCCTTCTCTCTTTCTCTCTCTCTCGTCTAATCGTAGATACTCGGGTAGCTAGCTATGCCGTACAGTGCTGTATGTAAGTAATCAAACTCGCCGAATCCCCTCACACCTTCTCCTCCCCCGTCCTCTCCAATACCTACATCATCAGAACCTGTGACTGCGTGCGTGTTGCTACCCCAACCAATCTAATTAGTATCTTACATACATACATACCGATATTTAACAGCAATTTCTTGCAGACCTCCTCATTAAGCGGTCAAGGGGAGAAAAAAAAAAAAGAGAAAACAAAGACAGTTGTAGAACAATTAACTAAATGAAGAGTGACAAAGTCTTGATACCTCAGGTGCCTACGCGAATACCACCAACCCCTCGGCGCCTATCGCGCGCGCGCCGGCCTTTTAAGTTTTAGAAGGAAAAAAAGATATATCCTTATCTATCTAACCAATTTCTGGTCACCCGAGCTAGGTATCGATCGTTCGTGGGGGCTTCCTCACTTTTGTTGTCTGGTTCACTAACATTGCCTACTTGATAGTCCCATTACCTAGGACAAACCAGACCCGCGGAATGTCCTCACCAGGCTCTATCATGAAACGACATCTATCTTCTTCCGTACTAGTTAGGCTCGGGTGTATGGTACTGTTAATCACTCTCTGCTCCATCCATACGGATGTTTCTTCTGCAGTCGTGAGGCGCAGTAGATTGCATCGATCCGATACCCAGATGTAATAGGCATTAACATAACATGTATGTATGCGTAGGTACGTAGGGTTAGGTTAGGATAGAGGTAGGTAGATAAGAGGTAGATAATAGTTAGTATGCATGGTCTTTATTCCAATTTCTAGGTATAGGTAGGTTAGGTGGATGGATGTAAACGAGGCAGTATTGTATGTATCTACACCGCTCTATCGTCATCACCGCGTGCGTAATTAACTCGCAGATACCTACACTACACGTATGCGTGCTGATTGTAGGTCGTACGGAGGCTAATGCCGGTTGACGTGATCCCAATCTACCTGAGTATGCGTGTGTATGTAAAGCAACCCGAAGAGCCGCACCGATGCAAGGGAGTAAGGGGAGGAAGGGAAGACGATTAGGCAGGCTGTGATATAGGTGCCTAAGATAAGAGCTCGGTACCTAACTTTATATGACATTTTATGAGTTGGTCGCTGTCGTTCGTGGTGTTGTTGCGGTCAATGTCGAAGAAAAGGGTCATACTCAAAAACTCTCATACTGTGTGTTGAGCCCTCCACGAGATAATACCCATCTAGGTACATTACTTACAGGATACTGAAGTAGATGGAGAGGATATGCATGTGTGCCTATATCCCATGTTATGTTACCTATGCTTTGTTACCGACCCCCCCNTTCCCCTATGTTCACTATTAGGTCACGAAGTGCAGCAGTGGTTAGGAAGAATTCTAGTGAATATATCGGCCTAACTAACTAATTCTATCCTACCTCGTATGCGCGCACACAGACGTATAATACCCTCACTAGCCCAACATGATCGTATTGTACACTACAGTATGTGTTGATTCATTTCCGTCTCCTTTGCCCATTCGCTCGACACCCGCCGCGTCTAGACCGTATTGCCCATACGCAATGTACATACATAAATATATCTAGCTACCCGTGCCAAGAGCCACCACCCGTTGCGACTGTGTGCCGTTCTCCGGTGACTCTATTGCCGGATGGAGTAGTAGAGCCGTTACCCATTGTGCGGTCTGGAACGAATTGCCAGACTAGCTATCTACTAGGCATATGCAAGGGATTATTGTTGTGTATATCGACATTCTGCGAGGTTAACATGCCTCGGCAAAGCAGTCGTTTCTATGAGCGAATAACCTAATCTCTGCCTTGGACGCTTGCTTCTCTCCGTGCACTTTACGCGGCCACTAGCTGACCTCTTTGTAGGATATACTAATTACATCGCAGGTCAATAATTAATCATACGTTGGCCTAGTTTCTTCTGAAGTTCTGTTCTATCATATGCGGCCATAATTTTTGGAGGGTACAGGAGATCGGAGTCGGCTTACACTCTATTACTTTATTTCCCCTTTCCCCAGTATTTTCGTAGATTATTTAGATTTTCAACCCTAGCAACGAAATATGAAGGAGGGTGTTAACTAAACGGTAGACTTAATCCAGTAGTCTATAGAAAACCAAGGAGGGAATGGAGAGAGGCTCATGGCATCCTCGCGATTAGAATGATTAGTTGAAGCGGGACGTATATACCGGCAACTTAACTGATAGTATCTCTTATACAGCGGCTAGCACACATTACCATTCCTAGTTCGACTTTCGATCGAAAGTGAGGGAGCGTGAAAGATGTTTAGACCGGCCTAACCTTACGAATCTCGTCTAAATACTTAGGCTCTATAGGACGAACGAGGCGGCTTACCAGCTCTGCTCTGTGTACCCCCGAGTCTCACGACTGTTCGCAGGAACCGCATGATTTACGCCACTACGTTGCATTCTACATCAACGAAAAATGCATGGACCTTCCGATCGCCGTTACATGTCATCTCTCACATCATTAGTAACCATGAGAGGGCGGTGGAAGGGGGCGGAAACTACACGCGACTCGTATACTCGCTTGTCTGCCCATATGTAGGACTTCTCAATGGCCGGGTACCTGCAGAAGCACGTTCGGAACCCGGTACCGTGGCTTAGCCGCCTCAGCTTAAGAACGGGGTAATGACACGACCCCTTTCCACGCAGTTAGATAGAGAGAACAAAGTTCCTGTGTTATAGGCAAAGGTGGGATGCTAGTGGCAAGAACTAGATAGATGAAAATAGGTAACGGAATTAGAAAATGTAGGGAGGGAAAGAGAAGGGAAAAGTCAAGAGGATCGAATCCCCCGAGACCCAGCGATACTGCGTAATGACGCGGGATGTATGCGTAATCATACTGTATAACAATGTTTCTCTAGGCTGTGCCTGCGTAGCCATGTAGTCAGGGTGTGCGCCAGCATTTTGCTGGATAAGGGCTCCACATACTGGTCGGTTGTGAGGTAAAATGCTGAAGGAATACATGTCACGTATAAGGCTTCACTAGGGTGTTGTTTCGTAGGATCTACGCATGCTTTTCGTCGACACTATTGAAGCGAGCTGCTGCCACACGAAGCCAATGAACAAAAGCAAGAAGGCAAACGATACCAACAGGAAGACGATATGGACAACAAACACATAGAGCTTATATATGCAAGTAGTATAACCAGAATCCAGGGATACTGCGTTGATGACCGCAATGTATAGTGAGAGCATTTAGGCTTCGAGGATTGTATATGAATGAGGCGAGTGACTGTCTAGTCGCTTCACTAGGTAATGGAATAATCTTATAAAGAACATGCTAATTAAAACTATCTAAACCCTAAGTGAAACATTTGAAGACGCCACTGAGGGGATGTAGCCCTTTGCCTCGTATTGTGAATGTCATGTTGTGGTACCTATGCTTAACGTCAAAGGTAATGCCGCGAAATAGATAATGGCTCTTGTTCACACCAAAACTGAAATTTGTAGTCTAGGAGATTCCCATAGATAGATAAAAACACCAAGATGAGGCCTAGGTTTATAAGCAAAGTTAGGCAATGGATTCCGTCAGCTGAGAGTTATGTCTAGAATGTTGGGCGAAAGCCTCTACAATAAAGGATCATGATGGTTTACTAATGTTCATACAAAAGTAAAGATCTTGGAGCAAGGTTCCTCATATCAGCCAGACGATGCCTAAGTGAGCTCCGTGAAGCACGTATCATAGACTCTACTTAAATTTTCAGATACCTGCCTCAAGATGGCCAAATTCAAAATGCTCCTGAACTATAGGACAATATATATAGGTGGGATGGGTATTGGAGATAGATATAAAACACTCGGAACCAGCTAAGGCGAGGTTATTCGGGCGAATAGAAGGCCTGTCTCTCGTATAGCTATCATTTCTTTGGAATGTCACAAGCCACGAGGCAACGACGTCTAATCACAAATGGATTTCCCTGTAGAAAGGAGAGAATACAATGTAATGGATATCCTGTGTCAATTATGCGAAACAACTGTTTCTCGCTATTCACAATATCCCACCTCAAATGAGATTGATGCTGCTTACAATGAGTGAGAGGCGGTGAGAACAAGGACACCCATGATGATGAGTCGATTGTGAGACCTGCTTTGTCGTCTCATACGATAAGATGAGTAGAACCCTCACCTTCTAGAAATCTTCCAGATTGCCATCTCCGACATCCCATCCCCGTCGCCATCGCATATACAAGGCATCCTCATACATCTTTGTTTGCCCCGACTCAAAACTAGATAGCCGTGGTCTTGTAGGCTGTCACATTCTACCTTACCAGAGTGGAACAATGTTACTCACTCTCCCAGGGGATTTCTCACGCGAAGCTTCAAGATGTAGAAAGACTTAAGAAAAAGGGAGTCGTCCCTCCTCTTTCATCCGTATGGGCTTTAAGAGTTCCGAGATAAGCAACTGCCAATACTAACGATACCTTTCCTAGGTTTTCAAGACTCAAATAACACCAGGCCCTAGCAAGGAGAGTTGATATACCATCCAGACTAAACCTGCGGAGATCCCAAGAAACTCGTCGTTCCCGATGTGACTGAGTGGCTGGACCTCTCCCACCGTCCCCCTGAGAGGTAGAAAACCATCTAACCCGTCATGGGAAGAGGGAGAAGGAAGAATCGTCGCAGCCGATCCAACCGCAGGAACAACCTCGATCGCGACGATGACTTCCCCATGCACGGCGTCGAGCATAACAACAACAGCCACGTCCACGCCTCGTTGAACCGGCGCGGCAGAGGGGGATATTATAACAGCAGGAACAATAGCGGGCCGAACGGGGGCGACAGACCTCGTAAGAACCGCAATTCATTTGGCGCTCTCGTCAATAATCCGTTCCAAGAGCTCAGCCTGGANTGGTCGAACGGTGTCGAAGTCAGCGTCCGACATGACGGGCTATTGTTATGGTCTCTCAGCGGTGACCATATCTTGGAAGGTGGGACGAAGATAGGAGAGTAGAGCACGCGACGACGGTTGGTAAGTAAATTAAGTCGAAATTTATTATGTATGCACCAAGGATTGAAGGTGGATAGGCCGGCAGCGTAAGGGTGGATAAAGCAGCTGGGATGAGCTTAAAAACGATCACTGCTGACTAACCAATCATAGCGCAGGTTTACTGTGCTGTGGCGAACATGTGTGGCTGGGCCATGTCTCCGATCCTCCTAAAAAGTTACAGGGCACTTTACTTGGAGGTGTAGTAGATACTTCATTTCTCAATCACAATCGAGAGAGAGAATAATACCTAAAGGACAGGTACCTGTGCATGCATTCACATTGTCACAGAAAGGATAAATAAGTAAGGTCTTGATCGGACGAGTATTGTATTAGTAGTTCAACTACCTATTCTCACAAAAGCCTGCCAACAACTGAGAAAACCACATTCTCAGAAATGCTCCCATTATCTCTTACGTCCACCATCTGAACCGCGAAATCAAAAACCATCCTGGAACGGCTGATCCAGTCATGAGCATCGCAACTATCACCTCTTCAAATACTCATCGTCGAGATCAGGTCCTGCCACGCCGGGGACGAGACGTGCGAGTGTGGTAAAATGTACAAGCGACAGTGGTGAGGGCAAGTTTGATACAGTGGGAAGTTGAAAATAAACATGTAAACATTAAGGAAGCTGATTGCTGTCGTAATTCATCGTCAGGGATCTGGTGACTGTCATTCTCCCAGCCTATTAACAGCATCTCATAGTCGACAGTCAATGGGTATCTTTTTTTTTTGGGTCTAACCTCCTCTTTCTACTCTTCACGTTCCCTGGTGTGGAGGCATGATCTGGCGTCATTGAAGATAGCATTCCCCATCTCATCGAGCCGTCATATCCAAGCAGGTCCGCAGATGCAAGTTGAATCATCAAATGATTATTCAGGCACATGATATATTTTATCATACGTGTGGTGCTCCGGGCCGCCCTCGGCCTAAAGAATCTAGGAGTTCCTGCGGCGGTATACGTTGCATCCCACTACCGCGATCAATCATTGATGTTGGGGCTGGCACGTAGCCGTCGCGCTTCTTACGGTACCGGTCGAGGGCGAGACCAGCAACGACGATGAGCAGCATCAATCCAAGAGAGATAGCTAAGCCGATAAGTACTATAAAACCAAGAGCCAATCCGTGACCTAAAACCGCAATTAGCAAAATGAAATCCAATAGGGCGATGTAGATACTTACTAGAAGAGCTCTTGAAGAAATCTTCCTTCTCGACGAAGATCTTGGAGATAGAACCATGGCCCGCAGTTGTGTTCGTGCTTGATGTGAGAATATAGGGCTGAAGTGTGGTGCCATTGTAGATTGCTCCAGACGCCGTTCCAAATCCTGGGATGCTAATCGACCCGGTGAGTAAGAGGGCCTGATCTTCATCGACCAAATCTGATTTGTCATGATTCTGGGTCAGAGTGAACATCTGGAGGCTTGAAATGACGGTATCTGAGTCTAGCTCAATGCTAGGAGAAGTCCAGTTGGTTTTGTCGTATTTCATCAGGTACACTGTCCCATTGGGTCGAGTCCCAGCCGCCCATATTTGGTCTCGTTTCTCGTCTGCGGCAGTTAAAGCATCGACTGGGCCCGGAAGGTCCGATGCACCCTCAAATACAGACCAGCTATTGCTGGAGACATCATAAGATGCCAAGTAGACATCGGTATCGTTCATCTTTAGCTGCCCACCTACGAAGAGTGTGGAGCTACTTGACCAAAATAGAGCGTGGGCAGTCCCACTCAGATCAAAGCCTGGACGGGACCACTGATTCTTGCCAGTGTCGAGAATGCACACGGCTGGACAAGGTAAAGAGCCAGCTGTATCGAAAGAACCGCCCACATACAGGTCGGAGGCGTCAGGTCGGACGGCGACGGACGATACCACAACATCACTGCCAGCCAAGACAGGAGGCTGGGTACCGAGAGAGCCACTCGCAATATTGTAGGAAATAAGGCCATTGACGGGAGACCCCTGAATAGTACCATTCACGCGGCCTCCTGCGAATGCATTGTCACCTTGAATTGCCAAGGTCAAGAAAACAGATTCCGAAGGTAGTTCGGTCCCGAGGCCTGTGACGGAATCGGAATCTTTTCTGTCGATGAATGCAAGGTTATAAATCGCCGATCCATTGGTGGCTTCGGTGATAAAATGACCAGCAAGTACTGTCACGTTCCTATCGTTGTTCGTGTCGAACGCGCCCGTAACCACACCAGAGACGGCGCTTGTGTTGTTGACAGGTGACGCACGTTTTGAGAGCGAGCTCGTTTGTGATGATGTAGGATGTAAGATCTTGATGGGTAGGGTTCCCAGCATGCCGTTGGTCGTTGCCGCACCATAGGCCCTAAGTGATTGGGAAGACATTGAACCGGCGTACAGCTCAGTGTCATTAGGTGCGTTTAGTAGTGAAGTAGCCAATTGGCCGTCTAAAAATGGGACTGGCATGTCCAGATTCTGGAGCCAGTTGCTCTGGGATTTTACCCACACTGCGAAGCCGCTGGTGTTGACAGCGTCGTTGCTCCCAAAAGCGAGGATTTGCAAGAAATCACCTGTTAGAGCCACGGCTTCCTCTGTGGTATTGCCAGTTAGATTTAATGTCATGGGGACAATATTCATGACAGTGCCATCAACACCAGCGCCGAGAGCTGTCCATTCGTTCTGTTGCTGGTTATACACAGCTACGCGGGAGAGTCCGGTAGCTCCTCCTTTTTGAGTATTGCTAAAGGTACCGCCGACGAAAATCTCTCCGTTGCTGTTGTACATAGTCATAATTTGGCCATTAAGACCTCCATCGAGAGACACGGTCTGGCCGCTACTGTCTAGAGCAACAATGTTGCTAACGGTTTCAGATGTGAAATTACCGCCAATATAAGTACGGCCGCTAGTAGCCACTAACGATAGAACGGCGGATTGGGAATCGAAAGTCGAACCAAGCTTATTAAAGGCGGAGCTATCGAAATCGGAGGTGTCTACTGTGGCTTTTGTTGGATCATATTCAAAGAGTCCATTTAGACCACCGGTGCTGTTCATTCGCTCAACACCAATTCTCTGGGCGACCATAACCATATCATCTGAACTAAGTGATTGTCCTGCTACTGGCGACAATGTGACGCTTGGGCGAAACGAGCTGGAAGAAACGTCGACGTTGCCGAAATAGATCTGATCGTATTTGTCAAATTGGTTCGACTGATAAATAGAACGACCCTGGTTTAAATGTTGTTTTCCACTAGTGGTATTCAAAGTACCGAACACGTCGACTTGGCCACGTCTTTCACAGGTGTCATCTTGAAGACACCCGGGTGTATAAATCTTGATGACATAATCTCCAGACTCCCTTATATCAGGGTAAAAAACAACCGAGGCAGCATCAGATGTGATGGGCTTCGATAAAACGGCTGACAGATACTCGGAATTGCTTGTTCCTGAAGGAGTAACAGTCCAAGCCCCAGTCTGCGTTGATTTAGAAGGAGTTGTGGAATTAGCACAAGACGGTTCGTTGAAGTCATCAATGGCGAAGGTGTATATGTCGTCCTGGTATAGTTCAAGACTATCAAGACCACCGCCCTGACCATACCACGCTGAGATGTCGAGTCTAAATGCATTCATGCCAATCACATTCACGAAGTGGAAGTCCTGGTATTTGACACTGGAGTTGTTGCTAAGAGGGCATTGGTTGGTACAACTCGTGTTCCTTCCAGTCTCGGGGTCAATGTAGGTGAAGTTCATGATTCCGTTGTTTGGTTGGGCGGTGAACATCCAGGTCTTCGTCCCTCGGCCATCCTGGTGGGTATTTCTGAGGCGAAGCTTGGTAGGTGTAAATCCAAAGCCGAACGAAGCTGCCAAATTGCCCGGGACGTTATCTTCTAGAAGCCAGGTTTTGCCTTGGCCATCCGTCCCATCCGTGTTGCAGATAACATTTTTAGGGTCGGTAAAGCCTGCTGTCGAAGATCCTTGGTACGTGGTAAAATTCGCAGAGTTAAGGTTGACAGTCTGTGCGTCTGGGATGCTTGGCGAGCTCGTATTTCCCAGACCAGTAAAACTGCCGCCAAAGATAATATGTCCGTTGGAAGCTTTAACAATCGAGGTGACTGGTCCATTGAAACCTGCAAAGGGCAAGCTCGTCCAATTAGAGTCACGCCACGTTATTGCGTTGAATGAATCCTCTGCCCGAAAACTGCCACCAACATAAACCATATCATCGTCGCAGAGGAGACTGCTGACCTGGCCGGAGAGGCCTGATAGTGCTGTAACCTCGGAGGTCGTCGGGTCAAATGCAGCTACACCAATGGATTCCTTGCCGCCAACACTGGTAAAATTTCCTCCTAGGATGACCTTTCCTTGAAATACACACATATCCTTGATGGATGCGTCGGCAGTGACCAAATTGGCGAAGACACCATTAGGCAGACGAGTCATAAGCTGTTCCGATTCATTAGAACTGAGCGCCTGCTCACTCTGGCCCTCAAACTCGTAGAATGAAATGCCATCGAAGTCGCCCGCAATTCCCACTTGCCCAAGATCGCCAATATCGAAATTCGGACTGGGGATGGAGTTGAATGTGAGAGCTCGAGACAATGTTGCAAACGAAGTCATTGCGAGAAGCCATGGTGGAGAAGGCCTGCCATAGCCGCGCGCAGCAGGCCGGTATGGCGAGGTTATTCGCATGGCTGCAACGACAAGAGACCGAGGCACTTGCACTTGCGACGAAGATGCTCGCCCCGGTCAGGAGAAAGTTGGCGCTAACACCTACTATCACACCTGGTCCATAGCCTCGAGTGATGCAGCGTGCGCGCGTTTGTTCAGCTGATGATTTAGGGTGTACTGGCTAATCGTGGGCGTAGATAATTGACTCTCGCGATGTTTGCAAACAAGTTGTGTTTTGAATCAATCGAACCGCGGGATTGGGCAATTGATGTTCCGCAAATATCACTGAAGGAATCGTAGTTGGTGGTCGCGTCAATGAACGAAAGAGAAATCGAGATCGGTCGGGGTATTGTCTATGGATGAAGAAAAGGACTATTAGGATTTCAAGGTAACAAATTCGCCTGATCTAATGAAATGATGGTAGTAACAATTAGGAAGTGTGCAACATGACGAACGGACTGCCGTCAATCAGGATTCCTGGAGGCGGGAGAGATGGAACGAAGAAACGGTACAAGTGAGAGATTTGGGTAGGTGGTCCGTGTGCCAGGAACACGAGGTTGAGGTACGCCAGATGCTGTAAAGGTACCAGTGCTCACTGCCCAGGTGCTGGGGTGGATACGATAGCGCCAGGTACGATGCAGGACGCTAGCAACGAATTGGGTGGTTGTCTTTAGCGTCTCCCCTCCCTATTCACCACCTAAGCTCGGATGGTGACTGGCCCTGCATGAAGTGCCAACCACCCAGAACCCATGAACCCAGCGCCGTCGCATTCTCAAATCAATCATTGAAATTAGGCAGACTGGTATTGCCCTCTCTCAATACTAACAAAACGGCCCCGGGATCAATAGGAACAAAGAACCACTCGGAAATATTACTTGGACAGAGGTCATGCATAAAAGAGATCATATCCAAACATATGATGGGGGATGGGAACTAGAAATAAACGCAAAAGCTAGAGCTATAAGAGATGGGTTATTTGCTACTCACCAGGTAGTAGATCAAGATTTCGTCACTAGGTAGTCAAGGTTTCGCGTGGTGTTGGCCTGATGTTCTTGAGATAGTAGATCCTGCCACCGAATTTAATGAATGAATGGCCAATTGATGTTGTAGATAGTGCGCAAGCTTTGCAATGTAGAGGTTCTAGTAAAAGAGCGTGATGAGGGACGTTGAACGAGTGATCCCCTTAGGTCAGAGCTGTGTATCCGTGTCTGGGACTGCTGATAACGAGTGAATTGTGCAAGTTGCGAACAACGTTGATGATCGATCCCGATCTCCTGCTTGTGTGTCTGTGTTCGCGCCGTGTTCGTACGAGTTCTTGTCAGAGGTATGCCTGCTGCCGAGTTCCGCTCCCCTCAGATCAGGGGACGTGCAAAGGGGTCGAATGATTGGACTGTCCCTTGGAGAACCCAAAGAAACAAACGAGAATGCCAGGCCTGTCCGCCCTGCGAAGAAAGAGAGAAAACAAAAAATAAAATAAAATCACGCCTGTGGTGAAAGCAATAGATCTTGTGAGATGATATCAAAAGAGCGACAATACCATCAAAAGCTCACCTTCCACCTAGGTCCAGCAACGGAAAAGGAGATTGGGAGAGAATTGGCACGAGATGTTACAAGAATCTGAAAGGGTGCTCGAGGAAACGAAATGATCCACGGAGCCACTTTGGCACGTCGCCTGATACGAGCTAAGATTGGTCCATATTCTAATTGTGGATGAGAGAAAACCAGGGGTAACGGTTTGACTGGGGGCAGATCTGAGAAACGCCACATCATCATCCCCTGTCCTGTATCACTCCAATGCTGAGACAACATTGGTATTTGATCTACCTCATATATCCCTCGTGCTCTTGACAAACCTTAATAATCTACGCAGCCCAAGTCTTGCAGACAGTATTGAAAAGCATTTATAAATCCCGGGTGACGACGCAGACGGTTCCGAGAAAATGGTTAGAACAAAAACTCTTGAGGGTTCCCCCACCAGTTTGCACTGCCGGCCGCGTAAGACTACACGGAAATGAAACTGTAGTGCACATAGACCCCATTATGTGGCACGGTGATGAAGGGTTAGACTCAGTTGGTTCAGTAGCCGAATCAAGTCAATAGAGAAGCACCGTAGTAGTCCCATCGTGCGCAGGGAGCCTTAGAGTGTTCGCCCTACTACAGTACTACTCATGTTGTATAATGGCTGTGTAGCTGCTTAGGCCCTTGTTTGTTCTATCTTGTTTCCATCTGGGAAATCGTGTAGAACATTGATCTGCAGCTGATTTGTGAGGCTAAGTACCCAAGGTATGCTGAACTCATAAGCCTAATGTACTTAAGCACTTCATCTAAAAGGAACAGTCATATGCGCAAAGTTTCATCCTCTGTTTAGACAGCCTATTCCTTAGCTTGACCGAAGTCCACATGCTTAGTGAGAGAGCTATAGCTTGGTACACATCTCTGAAGGCCGTCAGCCAAGCCAAGTAGGTAGTTGAACTTTTTTTTTTTTTTTTTTTTGCAGCTGTAACAACGCGAATTGAAGTGTAAGATACTCCATTCCTCGACATGCTGCAGGCAGCCTATCATGGGTATATCATGTATTCTACAATACATAGCTCTAGTAGCGTAGACTTTTTATCCATTGCAACCACGTTGAGTTATTGACACTGGTTGTAAGACCGTATATGGAAGGTCCCGAAGGACCAAGTGCTACTGCATTCACCACCAGATTGAAGACTAGTCCAATGGTAGTACTATTACTAATATGAAATAGCAGCATCTCGAACAACCTCGGTATAGGTATAGTTCCTGCTCTTTTATCGAGAACCGTTAAGGATGCCTAAGAATCATACTTAGTTAGGGCTATGCAGATTATATCGCCTATAGGAAGGCTAAAATATGGCAACGCGATTATAGACTGATTGCCATTGGTATATTGGCATGCTGCTATCGTATAGCTTCACGAACTGAAAAGTGATATCTTCTGCGTTGTTCGTGCCATTATTCCTCATTTGCGAAGCTCGAGAGCCCTTGCCACGGGACAGGACCTCAGGAGCGTGTTGGGTCAAGGCAAATCGAAATAGAGTTCCTGTCATGATTTGGGTTTATTTGGCGTTTCCTCTAGAGCATTCATCCTAGTCTTATACTCGCGAGGGCTCTCGAAATGGGCTGGTTTCCCACTCCATATTCCACGTTTCTCGGCCTTGGCCTTGGCTTCGGCAGCTCTGTATTCCTCTTCCAGGCCACCAAACTCCACCCCGGTCTTCGCTTCATATGTAGTGGCCAACCCATTCTTGAGCATCTCCAGGCCAACGTCTCGACGGAACAGGAATCGTCTTACATATACTGTAGCCACGATGCGGTCGTATTGGTCTCGTCTGTAGACTTTAGCACGCACTCTTCTGCCAAGTATATATTCGTTCAGCCAGGCCAGGGCATCTGTTGAAAAAGGCTGAGCGGGTCGGCCGAAATGGGCGCATTCTGGGGCATCGATGCCTGCAAGACGTATGGGTATCTTGAGAGGTTGGTATGTTAGCCATTGCCCTAAAGTAACAACGAAAGTCTGCTGCTAAAGACGTTATGTACAGAGGAAGACTAGTACATACTGTCCTGTTCTTTAGTTCGGATCTCTTTGTGGGAACATTCCGTAGCCAGCCCCAACCAGTCAGTCGGCCACCAGGAGTGTGGAAAAGATGAAAGTTGTCCCCATCTCCAACGCTTGTGACCTGACCAAATATGCTCCTCCTCCGAAAGAAACTCGGTCGGACGTGGACAGCTCCGGGTATACGGCGCAAGTATGAGCGGTACACTTGTAGCGATACCACAACAGTACCCGTTACCAGAAGTGTTGGGATCCAGTTTCTAGGGTCCTTATAGTGTTCCCAGTCCGTGCCGTTGAGGCTGTTGGTCCATGAGACGGGTCGTCTGGAGGTATCGTCCCTACTCGAATTTGATCCTGAGCCCGAGCTAGATGGCCATGTCATCGTCACAATACAGAAACTGAATTCGTCAGCCGCTGTGCTTGAATAGATTGCGCGACGTGGGGGTAGTCCAGGGCAAGCAAGGCTGGAGTTGTTGCTGTACATACCTACTTATATTTGGCGATTACCTAGACCGTTCGATAGGCTTAGGTAAGTACAGCATACCCCAAGACAACCTAAAATGTGGGGTGTTTGGTACTGTAACTGGGGGGCTTATTTGCGCTAGCATAGGGGCGAAGGCCTGTAGATTAGGTACATACCTAGGCAACTCAGTACCTAGGTACACACATATGTATGTTTCAAGTACCTACTTAGCTTTTCGAGTTGTAAGACAAATCAGGCTTAGCGTAATCGGAAGGGACTGAGTGATATTTATGTAAAACTTATACAGAGTAAAACGGTCTTCGAAACGGTTACGTTCTATGTAGGTGGTTACTCCCTTTCAACTCACCCGCAATACAATACATCTACATCCACGTCTTTCGCCCTTGTTCACCTCTGCATTCAACACCTACAATCCGTCCCTGGAGAGGGAGAATTATTCTGTGGCAAGAATTTTACTGGCTCCCGGTACATCTACCATCGATAACAAGACCAGGGCCAACAGAGTAAGTGTGGCCTGGGGTCTAAGGTCTAGCATTTCGGTTAATGAGACGATAATTACCGATTTGAATAAGTCTGGTTAAGGAACTTGTTAAAAATGCGAGTTGTAGAGCAATTTGGATCCGTATAAAGGCGGGGATAAACGGTTTATAGCTAATTTATATTCTCATAAGATATTTGGTCCTTTATAATTCCAAGTTATTATACTTACCTAGGGCATAACAGGGGCAGAACATGCAGTTTTCCTTGACAACTTAACAAGTCATCAAACAGAACTATTATTTATATATACCCTTTTTTTTCTTTGCACAACTTATAGACATAATATAGTGCAGTCGACATGTGTCGCACTTTTTGCCTAACACCCCCCCCTATTTCTCCAAGCTTAAGAACCGGCGATTCGCTATCAAGGGCCTTGCGTGACATAGTTGCTTCGACGNTTTTTTTTATCCTTCGTCTTTCATTTTTGACTAGAAAATAATGTAGTGATCTAACCTCTCTAGATGCTTTTGGCTTGGTGTGATCTGATTGTTTTCCGGGTGGAAGCTTGCTAGTAATCTTGCTCATAACGAAGCCACTTCGGCGGCCGCATAGGGAGTTATCACAGAAAATAGGAATGATCGAACGCCAGAATCCCCCAAACACAAATGCTTAGTCATCTTTGTCGATATTGATGTCTGGGTAAGCTTCACTACGGAATCTCTTGTCAAAAGGCGAGGCGTCTTGGGGCTCGCGGTGCTCTATCACATAGTCAAACATATGATAAAATTCCACCATAACCTTCGTGTGCTTCAGTAATCTTCGAGAGCACTCTATCGCGCTGGGCGTGCCATACGGCTCCCTAGCCCGGTCCCACACGACACGGAACCACCTTGACCCGCGGGTATGATGGCCGGTGTGATGCTGAACAATGTTATAGAGTGTACCCATACGCAGTCCGGGTGAGTCTATATCTGCCTCTGGACGAGTCAGTGTTTTTTGGAACTAGTATGGCCCGTTTAGAAGTTGAGAAGAATCTTCTGCGGCTTCACGTCCGCTACCTCTGGGTCCATGGGGAATGGCGGCGTGGGATCGTCTCCACCGTCCTACAATGTCTCAGCGCAGGGTATCGTATAAAAGGAGTTGGCACGACGTAGGTACACACGCAGCCTACTCGTGTCAAAGAAGCAGTTACCAAAATGTTGCTTCAGAAGAGTGTTGATAACGGATTGACAGGCCGCACCCGATTGTCGGAGTGTTGAGATAGGCTGAAAATAAAGTGCCTGTTGAATTGAAATCGATGTGTTTATCATGACGTTCTATGTCTTGTTGACCCGCAAAGCCGATACCAATAGGGTGCCCGGATCGAGATGAAGCAGAATTGACTCGAGAAGTTCTGGAATTAAAAGCACACGATCCATGTTGTCCACTTTGAGGACGAGCTGCTCCACGATGCCATCGAGAGTACCATGAGCTGTCTGAGGCTTGACGCTTGACGCTTGACGCTTGTAACGAAGGCCCAAGCGTAGGGGTTTCATGAGTATTAGGTACTTGGCATACAAGCCCAAGGACAAAGGACTAACTGCCAATGACATACGTTTGCCTCGTCTCTCCACTTCGCACATTCGCCTTGTAAGATGTACATAGGACCACGGCATCTAAACACGTCTTCTTCGCTCGTCTAGCAACGTTTCCCCCTCGCGAACGGATCCTGGCCGCCACCCTCCAACACACTCTAGCTTGCATCCCTTCTATCTTAAGTCATTAAAATGGCAGAAGACTTGAGAGTCAAGCTCGGCAAATCTCAAATCGAGTTCCAGAAACCCGACCCCCTTGTGCCCTGGACGCCTGAAGTTTGGAACGCTGCGATCGCAGCCTTCCACGCAGGCGATCGGATGCCTGCGCCGCGGCTCTTCGTAGTAATCAGTAGCGACGGCCCGGTTGATAGCCCCGAAAAGCTACAGAAGTTGGCAGACCTACCCTTTATTCCAGAAGTAATTGAAACGAACGAAGCGTACCCCTTCTCCGATTCTATTGGTGATACTGTCCGGGTATCTGGGATATCATGGGAAGAGTTCGAAAGACTTAGGGACCGCACCAATTCAAAGAAGATCTTGGTTTGGATGCCTCACCGGCGCACAAAGAAGCCTGGGCCAAGGAACGCCTATATTATTACATCGGTAAAGAATGCTGCACCAGGCGACGTGCATGGGAAGTAAAGCAGCATCTAGGGGAGTTGGGCTGGGTTGGGTTGGAGGGATGGCTCTCTCTATGAAAAGACGGACCGAGGAGAGCAAGCCCCAGCTGCGGCACAGTGTCTACGTAGGCTGGATGAGGGATAGTCGCCAGGCATATTGTGCCATCGTACTCTAGAGTCGTACTTGTCTGGCCTCTGTACTTAGGTAGTCTGTGATTCTGTCTCGTACTGGTCCTAGATCGCACTGATCGCAGATCGTATTGGTACGAGACCCCAACCGTACTAGTACATCGACATAATAGCTATAACTTGCGGAAATCCTATTGTATAATAAATAATAAGGCTGCTCCTTGAAACCTAGCAGGTGTTGAAACACAGAGTGATAAGGATGTGCAAAATGAACGGAATCTAACACTGATGGCTTAGGTCGAATCTCGGCGCAGTTGGACCCAATCGTATCCTAACGCCGGCTAGGCGACTTCCTAGAAAGTCGTTACATCGCATACCATACAAACACAATATCAACTGTACATATTATTTGCTATCCGTAAAGCCTTATTATTAATTTTTAAGTCTGGTTTGAAACAAAATTGGCTACTTTATACCTATGTTTATTTCCGTCACGATTGGCTTCCTTTGCAAAGGCCTACAAGTACAAATTGGGTGGGTAAGACTTTGTGCATCCGTATTTCTCCGTATTACTTACGGTAATAAGTTTACATAAGTCCCAGGTGCCTACCTAAATTTCGTTAAGCTTATGTAAAAATGGGTCTTGTTTAATATCATGTAGCGGTCTTCAGGTACAACGACTAGGTACCTACTACCAGTAGATAACCTAGCCAACTTCATGCACGACCGACGTCACTGTCAATGCCATCTTAAACTCCCCAAAAGCATCATCTCTGTGCATTATCCTTAAAATTCTCTTGGCAGTTCACGATGATAAGGAGACCAGTTTAAGAACTCGCTTTTTGCATTATCCACTATTACATCGTCGACTTAGATATCCAGCCTCTCGGTGCTATCCCTTGTTTCAAAGGTCTGTATTGTTTTCTATTGCCGTACTAGCATTAATTATCTCCTCCTTCAAGATACCCCTTAGGACCAAAATAACCAACCGTTTTTGAGGTTAGTACACTATACTATAGCTTATCTGCATTCTGGATTGCCTCTTTCCCGACGAGAACAAGCTCGTGTTTAGAACCCCACGACTCCACCACATTGATGGTTTACATCACATCCACGCCTGTTTTGTTATTTCCTCCTCCTAGTAGCTTGAGGGATATGGTCACCGATTGCTTGGCACCGACATAAGAGGTTATCGTATAGTTGTATACGAAATGACGGATAGGAGGAGTAGGACTCTTCGGGTCCAAGAGGATGAGCGGCGGCCACTTCTCGATCGCGCCATGTATAGCTACGCTGTGGAAGACGGGCCATCCTTCAGCTGCACCCCTGATGCTCACAGCCATTTGCCCGTGTATACCACCATTCACAGGATACGAAGGGATGTTATGAGCATAGTCGAAGATTACCTTACCTTTGAGCAATTGGGAGACCTTCGGCTTAACGTATCCGTCGTTCGGCCCTTGGTCGACAAACTCTACGAGCTGGATGATGTATCTATCGGTATCGCATTTTCTATCCCCGGTTGAAGTATCCCCCCTAGATGCTGACTTTGTGCTAGTGTATTGCTTGCTCGTAAACCGCTCACAGTTCCTACACGAGCAAGAGCATATGAGCAACCGACAAAATGTCTATTTCACACGAGCAATGCTTTGCGAAATTGTCGCGACCCGCATTTTAAGACGTTTTGGTGATGATAACCCGGGTTCGGAGGGGCTCTTACTGTTAGCCAAAATCCTCGTCGCTGGTTTCGAACCCTTTCAGAACGCCCCGGAGGAGGTTCGCCGTGAAGCTTCACTAGACTCTACGTTTAGCTACAACAGGACTTTACCTGCCCTTGAGATAGCGATCCTTACGGGAAGCAGGTATTTCCTCAGTTCCACACACTGCAAGACGGTGTAAGTCCTCATTCCAACCCTAATAGATGACCGTTCAGCTAAAAGCGAACAGGGTCGATGCTATTTATATTGGTCAGATTGTTTATACGCCATCGACCTTCCTTGATCTAATTCCTGATCGATATAAGCGAAAACCCATCTCGCTGTACCAGCCACACAAGGAACCATTACTAAATCAGTACCGGTTAATTGTGCCACGAACTAGAAATTTCCTCGAGTTAACTCAGTTCGTCATTCTATTAGTCTTATACCTACTATCCATGCTTGAACGGAACCCGGATCATTTTAGTATTTTCGAAATAGCATTTGCTGTATATGCGTTCGGTTGGGCACTCGACCAGTTCGCCACGATTCTGGAGCATGGATGGTGAGTTCTTCGTCGCAAAAGCTTCCGGTTCGCTACTAATCCAAGTCCCAAGGTCGGTGTACACTCAGAATCTGTGGTCATTTTTAGACGTCATATTTATCCTCGTGTATTGGGTGTACCTTATTTTGCGTATACATGGCTGGAGGATAGGCTCTCTAGACCCTGGGCAGCAGGCCCTTGATGTCCTCGCAATGGGAGCGCCGGTTCTTATACCACGATTGGCTTTTAACCTTCTCTCTGGAAACATCGTGTTCCTCTCCCTGCGGGCGATGATGATAGATTTTGCCCTGCTAACCTTTTTAGCCGCGTGGTGAGTTCACAATGGGCACGTAGTGACCTTGTCCCCATACATCCTTACTACTAATACGTATGTATTATGCTAACGGCGGTACCAATTAAGGTGTTTTTTTGGCTTCTTGTTGTCTATGGTATGGCTGGCGGAAGGCCGCCATAATCCCATGTAAGTAGTTCATTTATCAAGCCGGATTGTTAACTAATAATACTCTATAGCACTATTGGTAAATGGATGTTGTGGATTTGGTTCGGTTTAGACGGCAGCGGAGTATCCAAGTCGGTATGTGTACCCAGCACGAAAACTTGAATTCATGAAATCTTGCTAACAACGAATGCTCCTTAGGTGGATTTCCATTGGCTTCTTGGCCCAATATTGATGATCACGTTCGCATTCCTCGGCAACACGCTCTTTCTGACGATCCTCGTGTCGATGCTTACGAACACTTTCGCCAATGTCGTGGCAAACGCAACAGCAGAGGTTCATTTTCGGAAGGCTGTGTTGACGCTAGAAGGCGTCAAAAGTGATGCCATCTTTGCGTACCAGCCACCATTTAACATAATAGCTTTGTTCGTACTAGTGCCGATGAAGTTCCTCGTCAGTCCGCGCTGGTTTCACAAGATTCATGTGGCAACGGTTCGGACTATCAATCTGCCGGTGCTACTCTTCATTGCCATCTTGGAGCGACGCCTGCTCTGGTCCGAATATGCGGGAGAAGCTAAGCTGAAGCAGAAAAAGAGGTACCGCGGCAAGGGGAGGTTCTGGGAGAAGTGGCGCATCACAACTCATAGCGATATCCAGACAGTATTCGACATTCCGCCGCCTGATTCGGTAGAGGAAGAGATCGCGGTAGACGACGAACTGACCCACCACATGATCAGAAGGCAATTTCTACGTCATCAGGGTTCAACAAATGAAAGCGGCGGCGATACGAACAAGGAATCGTCTACTAAGCCACCTAGCCGGCGAGACTCGCTAGCTCCATAGTAAGTCATCGCAAGAACCATTCTTCTATATATTCATATTCATAACCTTGACAACATAACGGTCCCTATACCCTACCAACTACTAATATATCATGAACACTTGGCATGCTTCGAAATGAATGATAACTAACCCTAAGTGTTGTAGTGGTATACAGCCCGAGCAGATCCGCAACATGCTAAGCGAGGCAGCCCAGGACGAGGACCTGAACGCGCGTCTAGCTAAACTCGAGCGCACCTCGTCAAGGATCGAGGAAATGCTAGAAAAGATGTGCGGCGAGACGGATGCAGACAGGAGGGACACAGAATAGCAATATGATTCTTAGATAGTCGACTCATGAACGATAACCATAGCTTATGTTCACAATACCATATATGTTACATGAATAGAGGAACGTACCAATACCGATAGGAGAATGGTGGCACGGACGTAGCGAGGAGCTTGTCACGATAAAGCAAACACTTTAGTATCACGCGGTATGAAGCAGTGTATCATTGTTAGTCAAAACGTACCACAGCGTAGCTTATACCAATAGACACATGTCAAACCATTGAATTGAATTGAATATCCTATCATAATGAGTCAGGGTCGTGTTCTATTTGAGCTAGACAAATATGACTTGACTTGGTATTGAAGTTTGCGCTCGGGGCAGTCAACAATGGCCTCAATGGTCCCTTCCTCCTACATGAGAAAAAACCTCTTAAGCTTAGGCACCTACTAGACACAGTTTCCGGGTCTATACATATTTTATCTACCACCCATCTCCCAGTTCTCGATCCTGATGTCTAGAGATATCTCTTCCATATTGTGAGACTGTTTCTGTACGACTATACTATTGTAGTCACCAACCATCCGCACATACGAGATTGATGCCTAAAACCGGCAATTCCCTCTCAACGAAGTAAATAATCGGGCGAAGCTTTTCTTCTTTGAGTTTTTTGCCCCGTCCGTCATTACAATAGAGTCTTCAAACAAGGAGGAAGACCACCGGCCCACAGAGTCCGGAAACCAACGATTGATCGATTTACCCAAAGACCGCCCGCACCCACGAAAGCCTTGCAACCGCTACTACGCCACTTATCCGTCGCCTGGCATATTTTCCACAAAACGGCGAATAGGAAAGCGGCCTTAAATTAAGTTCTCGTTACTGGGGCACCGAGCGCCAGCACCGGGGAGAGAACGAGGACGAGGAAAAGGGAGAAGGAGAAGAAGAGCGATGTGCCTCACGACGCACTACATCAGCCGCAACTGCGGCCACCACTGGCTAGCGATCCGCCAGCCGTGCTGGCCGGGGTACGGGTTCAACTACTGCGGCGCGTTCGGCGACGGCGTGGCGCGGGAGCCGTCGCCCGAGTATGAGATCCTGGGCTTGTGCCCCGCGTGCGCGGGGCCCGGGTACTACGACTACAACCTCGTGCGCATGGTCATGAACGTCAGCGATCGTTGCCGCTGGGGGATCGGGCCGTCGAGGGGGGATCCTGGGGTGGAATGCGTGGTTATGTGAAGAGGAGAGGAAGATACGCTTGTTTGTGCGTTGTATGAGGGCTGCTGGTGTGGGAAATAGGTGAGAATCGCCTGCTCGGGTGCATGGAAGAAAGACGACATGATAAAAGCGCGATGAAGTTATTTTTGAGAACGCGGTGTGTTAAAAGAGAGGATATCTTGAGATTCTTACGACCAGCGAATCGTGGTGCGAAAAGGGGAGATATTTCTTGGTCATGCAGATGTGGATTACCCGTACCTTCTTACCTATTCTAACAACGCATTTCTCAAATCACCGCTCCTCACCTACTTACTCTCACATTTGTCACGAATTACCTATTCTGGTCGTTGGAATACCTTCAATAGTTGCAGCTCTACCAAGACTTTCCCTCTCTCACACATATTTTTAGATAGGCCATCACGTGCCCACTTTTTACCAAAAACTTCATTCTACATTACGAGGCAAAACTTAACATCGACATCGACATCTTCAACGTCGTGTCCCTAGTCTCAACCTACCCGCAAATTTACACATTATGCTACCAACCCCAGACACCTCGCACGTAGCCTACGAGCGCGTCTACGAACCAGCCGAGGATTCCTTCCTCTTCCTCGACGTGCTCTCATCAGCCT
>JAPUUL010000161.1:0-26127 GCA_029590625.1 Lasiodiplodia mahajangana | reverse complement strand
ATAAAATTAACTTTATTTAATTATTAACTAACTTATTTAAAATTATTTAATTAAATAAAACTAGCTTTTATAATTATAAATAACTTATTTTAATTAGTTTAATTAAATAGCTTTAATTATATTAATTATTAATTAAAAACTATAACGTTAAAATAACTTATAAATACGTTTATTTTAATAAAGATTTTTAATAATGTTATATATTTATAAATAACTATTAGTTTAACTAAAATTAAGCCAATTCGACCGTCGTTTTTATGGCCTCTTGTTAATTTCTAGCCACTGCTTTACTGCCCTTACAAATTAGGTGTAGGTCGAAGCTACAGGTGGCACTGTTGGAGGGTTTTCCAAAACAGGCTAGTTTCCCCTACAATTACGAAAACGTCGTCTACGGATAAGCAGGGCGCTACAGTTAGGTGGACCAGCCCCGCGCCATCGCCCCAGATCGCCCCTAACCTCGCGTACTAGTTCAATCTTAGCGTACTGCAATGCAACACCCCGCCATGACCCTGTCTAACCCTGAAGGCAGTACCTTAGTACCTAAGTAAGTACTTATAGTTGGGCAGGTACTCTGCACTGTTTAGAAGGAACGGATCACACGGACTACAACTGAAACTGTTGGACCCCCTGTACTGCCTAGTCCACCATACCTTTTACAACATCAATATACTACGGCTCTGCCATTTCTCTTATAAGTACCTAAGGTACCTAGCATCGAGTATGCTGTGGGTTAGGTATCACCAAATGACCATCACCATCCATACCAA
This sequence comes from Lasiodiplodia mahajangana, assembly GCA_029590625.1. Taxonomy (NCBI): domain Eukaryota; kingdom Fungi; phylum Ascomycota; class Dothideomycetes; order Botryosphaeriales; family Botryosphaeriaceae; genus Lasiodiplodia; species Lasiodiplodia mahajangana. The sequence goes on along the minus strand of JAPUUL010000161.1, from coordinate 25,360 downwards.
CAACAACCAAAAGCAAATCCAAATCATCGTCATCTACTAATCCACATACTAAATTCACGTATCTAAGAATTCCACCGTCTTCGCAGTCTCTTCGTCTTCTCTGCCGAATCGAATAGCACACCACTCACGTGCAGATATACATGTCTCGCTCTTGACCCTTCCGATCACTCTAGCCGGCAGACGGCCGAGGATTGTCGGTAGCCCCAGCTTTCCAGAAATCATGGCTGCTGTCGCCCTGTCATCGCGTCGCTTTGCTTGCGATCGTTGTCGCGGTCAGAAACTCAGATGCCTGCGAGAGAGGCAAGACCCCAACCGATGCGATCGGTGTCTGAAAGCGGATACTGAGTGCTTAACGACGCCCTCGTCTACCATAAGAAGCTACTCTACCGACTTCTCCACGGCAACCCCCCAAAAGCGGAAACATCCTGGCCCGTCGCATGTGCCGCCCACTGCTTATGCCAATCCGGGACCTGCGTCTGGACCTTTGAGGGGTGGGCTAGCTCGTGGTGACCCTACCAACTCGCTTGAATGGCCTCAGATTTGGGACGGGTCGCTGAATAATATCGAGTTTGGCGCTGGCTTAGAAGACATCGCCATGCCCTCCCTAGAATGCCAACCCCTCAACGCATGCGCAGCCATTGGTGCCCACGTCTTCGCACCGTCTCCGCCCGAGGATACACAAGGCACCCCAAGTCACCAGAGCATCGTAAAGAACAGTAGTAGCAGCAACGACGCACTTGGCTTCTCACTGGATGGCGTCTTGAGCTCTCACGAGCCCCAGACCTCGCCTAGCGGCGAATCTTCAGACAGTTATATTCATCGGCTTTCTAGCACGAATCTCTCGCTAATCTCCCAACTCAACCGCATCAGCCAAGGTCCCCCCAAGGTCACACTTGATATGCTCATCTCGAAATCAGACGAGTCTGATCCCTCATCGACCAGCCCCGTTGAAAATATGCTGAGCGCCACACATGAATTTATAGAAGTATTAGAAGCACTATCTCGCAAGACAACACCCTCCACAACGTCCTCATCATCAAGTTCGGCTTCTACCAGTGATATCTCTGAACCGCCCACAAGTCTCGACGGTAGTGGAAGAGTCGGTATTACTACTCTCCTAATAATCCTATCGTGCTATGTGCAAGTGCTGCGACTTTACCCCGTCCTTTTCTCGCACATTTACCAGTTCCTCTTGGAAATCGCTGAGAGCGATGATCCAACTCTTTGTCCCCTCCCTAATATGGGATTTGGCACATTCGCGGTCGGTACGTAGTAGGTATTCAAGCTTCGAACTGGAGCTCGGGCGGTCTACTAACGAATGCTTCTTTGCAGAGTCTGGCAACCTCCAGGCTACAATATTCATCCAACTAACGACCAGCTTATTTGAGAAGCTCGAGTGTCTCCTCGGGTTATCTCCTGAACTCAGGATAACAACGCGTGCCGCGGATCGCGGTGGCTTGTGTGTAGAGGACGACCTTCAAGACGTAATCAAGAGCTTTTTATCCAAAGATGAAATGGGCAGGCCAGAAAATGGAGGGGGCTGTATTGCATCACTGCGGAAGAACATGAAAAAGTCGATGCAACTATTGCGTGAAAGCATAGCGCCATGAACGTTGTTTACTGCATACCCCCTAGCGTTACTACTTATGACCTCATATTCAGACATAAAAATTAAGACCGCGCCTCTTAGGTCACGATATGGCCAGCATCTATCACGCATCTGCAAGCTAGATTATACATAGGTACGGAGTAGTCATTGCAAAATAAGGATCAACATAAACAAGTAGCAGATCGCTTTGTCTACCCCCAAACGGCTATGCTATAATCGTAGTGGTAGTATAAATAACAGTTTCAATATTCCCAGCAACGCAGCTAATGTAACACGGTAACATATACAGCGTATATGCCTGTGTTCTGGCCCGTGTTATAAAAGGGGGGGGCGCTACAACACGCAAGATAATAAACGCATCTGAGAATAATGAAACATATGATTAAACCACCCTATTACATTGGCCCATATTGACAACCACCGGACTCGCTCAATTCTGACAACAGTAGTGTCAGAAATGACATAGAGTATTATTACTCCAGTTTACATAGCCTATCTAAGATAGGGAAAGGGCAATCACACTACGGAGTAAGAGAAAAGGCAGAGATAGAGCCACTCGCTTCATAAAGAACTTCTACGATAATTGGGCTCTGAACTTTTTGCATAGTTTGCTAGAAACCTTGTAAATCATACGTATACGTGCCCACCCAACTGCTAGTAATATTTCTAATTCTATTTACAGAGATTCCGTCGCACGGCCACACTCCCAGACACCCGGCCTCGGAGGAGGCTTTACGCCACCCCTGGCCAATAAGGGCCCTATATTGAAGACAAAGACACCATCGAGGGGCCAACTGAGACCTTCTTAGCTGTAAGGAGGTTATTGGAGGAATACTGAAGGACCCACATCTTTAGTACTGCTTTACGGGACACTTAGCTGTCTCATGAATATTGTTACTAGGAATGAGGGGGCTCTTTGTAACTTTGTGTCTATAAGTAGGTCTGAATATTCCCGCTCGAGAAGAGGGAAAAGGACATAGACCTCTAGGACATTATTAGCTGAATACGAAATACTATCCCAAGCCCTGTTCTATAAGCCCTCGTCACAGCTTCTCAGTTGTGGGATACGACATAAAATAGCGCAAAGGTCACCATCCTCACCATCAAGAATGCCGACCTTCCCGCCCAAGCCAATCCGTGTTTGGCTCACTCGTTCGTCGCTCCCAATCCCGTCTTTACTGTCTATAGAACCTCCTAGCTAACACTTCATTAGCGCCGGGCCCGAACTCTTGGAAGGTAACTAGTCTCCCAGTATCTAACCCTAATAATGACCACGTGTGCCCTGACGCTCTTCATGGCAGGTCGTCTTCCTATTAGAAGAACTAGGGCTCAATTACGAGATCAAATCTTTCAGGTTTGAGGACGTGAAAAGAAAACCATTCATTGATATAAACCCCAACGGCCGTGTGCCGGCAATCGAGGATCCCAACACAGACATCGTTATATGGGAGTCTGGAGCGATTTATCAATACGTGATCGAGCAGTACGATGTCGACCATCGTTTATCGTACGAGACATTGAAGGAGCGCCACGCCTGTTCCCAATGGCTACACTTCCAAATGAGCGGACAGGGCCCTTATTACGGCCAGTGCTCTTGGTTCATACATTTAGGCTCAGAGACTATTCCGTACGCCATCAACCGGTACACAGCCGAGGTCAAACGTGTCATTGGCGTCCTCGAGGGCGTCCTTGCGGCAAAGGAAAGCCGTTGGCTAGTTGGCGATAAGATGACCTTTGCTGACATGTCCTTCATGCCTTGGAATTTCCGCCTCAGCGAGCTCTTTAAAAAGCCCTGGGACGAGGTCTGGGAGGGTGCGCCTCACGTCCGAGCTTGGCACGAGAGTGTGGCCAATCTACCTTCTTGGGAGCGCTGCATGGCGATCCGCGCTCGCCTCATGGACGAGCAGGATCTACAGTGGAACGGCGTTCCCAAGGGAGTCGCGACTTTCCACGACTACGAGAAGCAAATTGCTGCTAGGGATGCGGCCGAGGGGCAGAAGTGATAGACATACTCCGCTGGACTCACGGAGGCTGCTTGCCTTCGCCATAACATAGTTCGGTTTGTGCGTAACAAAGCCTTTAACCCAATTTTGGCATTTCTTGTTCTGTATTTGGTGAAATGAAGTTGCAAGAGTGAACCATAAATGGCTCGCGACACGAAACTACCTGGGCGAATAAATGGAAGGGGCACGAGCTAAGTCGCTAGTCGTAGAAGTGCTAGAGTAGGAGGGCTGGCGAGCATAAATAGAAATTATTCCTTCATGGTAGTGTGGGTAGTGACAATGATAAAAATGACTTCAGTAAATGTTAACATAAAAGACTTGACATAGGATGCTCTTGGTAGGATTAGCGGTGTTCACAGGGATTAGCGATGCCGTCCGTCTCTAGCGAATGAATGTAATGAAACGAAAGGTTCTTTGGTCAATGGAGATACGACACAGCCAGAATATATAACACTTTAATAGCCGAAGTCTTAGGATACAAAACCTACGCTTTCATGGAACAGACTGGGGTAGCAACGTAGCAGCAGCATGTACGACAAGTTTAGTACGGCTGTGTGCGCTGTATATCTCCTCAGTATGCCATTTTCCCCCCCTTAGCCCGGATCGAATCTCTAATCACAACATTACGCTTGACGAGAATAAACAGTTTCAGGAGGATCTGGTGCTTACAGCTCAGGCTACTGGCGCTGGGTATCAAATTGAACAGTCTACTAAGGTAACTATCACTCGGGAACATTCCCAAAATAGTCATTGATAAAAGAATGCTAGAGCCTAACACAATTAAGCTTGCACTTTTCGATAATCCGGTGGGCTAGTTGGCAAAGTATATCGAATGTAAGATTTCCTAGTTTCCTAGTTCTCTGTGCTGCATTTGATTCCGATTCTTGCAAAGGGTCCGATCCACGGTCCTTGAACACGCCACCAAGTGTTCTTACAAACAATTATATTATTTTTGAAGTATCTCTGTATTCTTGAGCAAGTCATTCATACCCCCCGTCTTCAACTATGCGCAACATGCCACCGCATTTAAGGCAAACTATATGAAAGCGAAACCCGATGCGCCCATGCTATTTAGTAGCTTTAAGCACAACCTCGGGTTTTGGACTGAGTCTGGACTGAGGAAGTGTTCTCATGGGCTGGTAACTTGGTGCTTTATAGCTGTGAGTATTTCTTTATTTTTGGCACACTCTTTGCTATTCCGTTAAGTTTATGAGGTCTTCCCATCCCGATTAACTAGGATTAGTTCACAACTTCGGGTGCTATTTTCCGGCATTGAAGAATCCAACCGACTTAGCCAATGACACCAGGCAGACTGCGGATTGTTGGTCTAGTGACTCCAGCTAGCCCGTGGTTCGGTGGTCTGTAGAACTGACTAGCTATGCCACAATGAAGCATTTATTAACGAGAGCACGTCGTAATACTACGGGTACAATCTTTTCTTAAAATATAATACACTATTATCTATTTAGTATGATTGACAGTCTCTTGACTCAAGAGCATTCCTTGTTGTCATCTGTAGAAAAATACATAATTAAACTTTATAACAATAGGGCTGGTATTAAAGAGCGGTCCTAGTTAGTCTGGGGGATTCTATTTTCAAATCCGGCAACTTCTTTGATGAGATACTATAATACCAAGGGAGATGGTAGAGGTGAAGTTTGTTCATCACTCCCGTCGTAGAGGCTTCCATAGCAATCTATCAATATCTGTATTCAAACAGCCGAAATGGGGCTCTGCGGAGTTATCGGGTGTCAGGGTACAGTATATAAGGGTGCAAACGGTCAGGTTCGCTCGACCTGATAACGTTCTATCTTTTGATAATCTCGTGGTTTAGCGCTGTACTTCTATTCTGTGACATCGGGCCGTTTTCGAAGGCTTGATACAACATCACTAACATTCGCAACATCTTTCATGCCTGTTAGGCCATTACACCAGGAAAATATACAGAGATCGAGCCTATCGATTTCAAATTATCGGGTACAGGTTGTAAGGTCGAGAAAGCCCCGTTTACCCAGTGTCCTTAACAAATTCTCCAGTTCCATAGTCATCTCAATCCAGCTCTGAGTCTGGCAAGACGATCTCCACAAGGCCAACCTGGCTACAGCAGTCCCGGATTTTCCTTAGCTTCAGGCCGACCCGATCTACGAGATCCTCGAACTCGGTGGGTTTACGTAACACCGGAAAGGAACAGCGCGACAAACGATATCCCGGAGCCATAGTTAGTACACCTTGTGCCAGACCGGCCATCTATCCTTTTCGGAGAACACGGCTACCGAGACGAAGGCGGGTCACGTACGGTTGGAGCGAAGCGTACCCCCGGCTCCCCCGGCGTAGGCGGACTTGCAGTTCAAATCCTAAAGGCATACTAGCATATTGGTTGGAAGCGTATCACAGAGATTTTCCAGAGAATTCCTTAGACTATTCTTGCAAAGCAAGCGCGTACTCACACAACGGTTCTCGACCAACCGCCAACGATTATTTCCGACAAAAAGTTCCATAATAACTCTATAAGGGTTTAATTTCTAACCTCGGTAAATGAAAAGCTAATCAAGTAAGTTTATATATTCTCAAAGGCTTCCATACCAACACTCCAACATTTGTCTGCAAATTCTCAATGATGATTGGCCCCGGGTCTCGGAACACTTTCGGTCTCGGGGCTCGGCGCCCGGCACCCGAGCTCCGGAAGTACATAAACAGCACCGGCCTGCTACTTGCTACTGTGAGCTATGTAGATGTCTCTCAGGGCATTCCGCGGCCTAATTAACTTCCCGCACCCGTCCTGCGCCGCAACATACGGTGCCCTTTGTACTGTCTCGCTCGTTTCAGGCAAATTACAAACAATACACGATGGGAGGGACGAATCAGCGTGGTGTGTGCAAACGGCACGCACCAGGTTGGCTGAGTAGCGTGACTAATCGCGTCCTTCTACTACTCACTTCTCAGTACCACCGGAACAATTTTACCCCCATACACATACAATACCCGTAGAGTGGGAGGGCATCTATTCCTCAAATCAAAAGTCAAATGATGCAGAAACGCACACGCAACAGTCTATGTTTGCTCCTCTAGAGATTAGATAGAGCCTAGACCACCGTCCTCGTTTCTACCCAATCACCAATCACTCATTATCTCAATCTGCAAGCCCGCCATACCATACGGGAAAAAGTAGGGGAAGGCAAAGACAGCTCGTAATGCGACGCGAGACTGCTTTCTTTACCAGTTAAACACAGAGCCATCTCAAAAAATTTCGTCATCAGAAGAGCGCCATGTCTGACACCCCCACCCACGCCCCCGACGCTTCGCAAGAAGAGGTCGACAGAGACGTAGAAGCCGCACAGCCTCCTCCCTCGACAGAAACAACGTTGCGGGAGAAAAACGGGAGTGACGACGAGGCTAAGGATGCCAACTTGGTAACATGGGATGGGCCGCATGATCCCGCAAACCCCCAGAACTACACTGTAGTTCGGAAGGTCTTCATTACCTTCATCTGGATCTACAGCAACCTAGTCACAACCATCGCGAGCAGTATCTGGAGCAGCGGTTCTGGGGCTATCGAGATGGAATTCCACGAGTCCGGCACCGTTACGACCTTGGGTGTCAGCTTGTTCCTTATCGTAAGCCACTCAATTCTAATAATGTCTCTCGTCCTCCCCCTTTCCTCCCGTTGTAAAATACATGATTCAAATGACGAGTCTGTTAACTGACTCGGTCAACTACGATACTTAGGGTTATGCCGTAGGTCCTCCGGTCTGGGGGCCTTTATCCGAGAGGGTTGGCCGTAAGTTGCCGCTACTGGCCGGCATGCTTCTATTCACTATCTTCACAATCCCGGTAGCGGTGGGCAAGAACATGCAGACACTACTAGTGTCACGCTTCTTCCAAGGCGCGTTCGGTTCAGCCCCGCTCTCCCTCGCCGGCGGCGGCGTGGTAGATATCTGGAACCCGGCGCTCCGAGGCGTTGCCATCGCGGCTACTATCGGCTCGATATTCGGGTCGCCTGTCATAGCGCCCATCATCGGCAACTTCGTCGCCGCGTCGTACCTCGGGTGGCGGTGGACGCACTGGCTGAGCGCCATCATGGGCGGCAGCTCCTTCGTGCTGGTGCTCTTCGGCCTGCCCGAGACCCTAGCCGCCATGATCCTGCTGTCGCGGGCCGCGAAGCTGCGCAAGAGCGGCGAGAACCCGCACGCGCGAACGACCTTCGACGACCGGCAGCTCGCCGGCTTCGGGGACATCGTGCGCACNGTACCTGATGCGGCCCTTCGTGCTGCTCGCGACCGANNGAGCGCTCTAGGAGATCGGAGTCGGCGTAGAGGGCCATGAATGCGGCGTGCCAGAAGATTAGGAGATTGATGTGGTTCCTTTTAGGTCCCTGAATGTGCTTGTAATATTCATTGTGCCACGAGAGAAGCAGGTTTCGGAAGTGCTGCTTTGACGTGTCGTCGAGAAAAGAAGACCTCTTTTCCTGAATTGAAGCTACTATGCCCGCCAGTGAAGCATACGCGAACATCTGTGCTTTCCGGGTCGTGAGGGCTGATGGGACTGCTAGTGAATTGGCTGTGTGGATGTGTGTGGCCTGCGAACTTATCACTCGATCCTTTTCCACGAGATTATACCAGTCGGCAGCACTAGCTGCAAAAAACAGTTCATCTGAGTTACATACTGGTAATTTTTGGGGAGTGTGCCGAAGCAGTGGCTCATGATGAAATGTTGTCGCGAATTCTGAATCGTGAATGTATAGTGCTAGAACTAAGCGGACTGATTCTTCTGCATCTACCCAGCGTCGCCAGATGTCTTCCTTGCTCATGTCGGGTTCAATGGTGTCCGGGAGAGGAGCGCTTTTGATCTTGAAAAAGCCGCCTTGGCGTGCCCAGGCAATAGCTGTGCCGTGGAAGCTCTCCGTCATGCAAACGTTGTCGGGTTGGCCTGAAAGCATCCCGAAGGTCTGCCCTATAATCGATGCTTGGACGAGAGAACGCCATTCCCTAGCATCACGCCGAATGTAGGTATCCCACTGAATTTGTTTTTAGTATTGACGTCTCTGAGCAGGATTTATAAGCACGGGTAGACGAATAAGTCGGAGACCTACCGATGATAGATTCGCTTTGTTGAGCGTTTGGAAAATCTTCCTTCCTTGCGCAGCCGCTGTCGCCGATCCCATGAACAGAGCACCGACTGAGCATACAGATAAGAGGAGGATGGCGTTCTCTGACGAGGGGCGGAAAGATGGGGCATGCACAATCGGGAATACTGGATTGAATCGTACGAAGTATAATTTGATGCAAAGGTTCTGCTCATTGTCAGATGATTTGGCGCTGTATGAGGAAACGTGCAGAGGGCCGTTACTCACTAGAAAGTCAGCCGAAGGAAGCGCGGTAGTACTGGGGTATGGCTGTAGTTTACACCTGAGACCTTCTCTGTAGGCTTCGTCGATCTGGTCCTGTCCACGATCCGGAGACTCGTAGCAGACTACGTCACGGGTCAATGTCGTGTACCAATTGTACTGCACCGCCGGCACCAAGTCCGAGAGTGGCATGTGTCCCTTGTAGCTACCTAGAGCATTAGCAGTATCATACGCCTCTTGATGAGAATGAACGTCTTCGTGAGCTGGGTGGCCCCATTCCGACATAGCAGTCGACAGTGGGAAATCCAGAGCATTGAGGTCAAAGTCGCTGCCTAGTAACCACGCTGGCTCATGCGCATTCAGGCCGATATCTAGCAGTTCCAAGTCAGTCGGTGTGTTGAAAATGCTCGCCGGCACGCCGGGGAAACCCGTTCCGACGTATTGTTCCGAGGGGGGACCGACGTCTGGCTGGATGACAGGCCGCTGTAAAGAGCCATTGGTTAATACCTGAGCTGATCGCTCGGTCTGACCGCCCCAGCCAGTAGTATTTGATGCTGTTTGGGGGTGAGGGAACCCAGTGGACGAAAGACTGTTCTGGGATTCCGCATCATAATCACTACGTAGAATATGATCACCACGCGGAGTAGTATCGGTCTGAATGCTTTCTCCTCCTAGTGAGAATTGAGGGGAGGCCGAAGAAGGGGTGACACTTCTCGGCGACCTGTTAGTCTGACTGCGAGCATGGGCTCGAGAATGGCGAAGAAGCGAGTCTCTGGTTTGTGTTAGTTGGCGAGTTTGAGAAGAGTAGGTGTCAATGGCGGATCAGGGGTTAGATTGGGAGTGGGAGATTGGAAGAACTGACTGTCGACTATATGATTTCCCGCATTCGCGACAAGAGAACGGCTTTTCCTTAGTATGGCTTCGGATATGACGGGCTAGATGTTCCGTTTTGGAGAAGCACACTCCGCACTCAGAACACCTCTTTGGCTGTTTCGCCGCACGTCTCGGCCTTGGTGCGTTCGCAACGGTGGCATTGAGCCCCGGGGAATACAGCATGATGCGCTGCGGACGGAGCACACGAACTACAGATGAACGGTACCGACAATAGATGTTTTCTGGATGCTGACGCTCTCAATGTCCGTGAAGCAAGACGGAGGACGGTGAACGGATCCTAACCGGACCAGGTTTCCCCTCTGGAGCTATTTTAGGTGCCTCTTAGTGTAGGCAGATCACCGACCGAGCGGAAGCAGTGAAATTCCGGCTGGGGACGGCAGGGATCGTAGGGATCGTAGGGACCGTACGCATAGGTACATACATTGTCCCATCCATCGAGGACGGTGATGGATGACGGTGTGAAATGCCTGCGGCAAATGGGACTTCCCATCATGTGCTGGGAGAATTGACAGGCATCAAATATTGAAGCTAGAGGCTAGACTACCTGGCTGGGATCGAACAAATACCCCCCTGTCATGAAATCCTGGTCTCAACAAATAGGTCGGATGTGATTGGTGAACTTCCCCTCAAGCAAGATCTGTCCAGAGCTTCATTGGGCAATCGGGCAATATAGACAAGGAGTGTACCTACATCATCATGTGAGATGGCAAGCGATTACGAACTGCAGTGTATGCATACGTACTTGGATGCTAGATAGATGGAGAGAGAGTAACAGTGTCTCCCTCTCTACGAATGTAGTGCCATCTCAGCCGCTACGCTAGCTAGACTAGACTATGCGCTCGGGACGACGGCGCGACTCTAACCCCACAGATGCGGTCCTCGGCCGCACACAAGCTACAAGCTAGGCAAAGCACTGCTATCACCATACCTAAGTACGGAGTATTGATCATCATAACAAATACATACGAGCTTTTCAGTTCGAAAATTTATGCTCTGTGAGCCTTCATATTATAGTTATGCTCTTCCGGTGCTATATCGTGTTTTGGCAACCTTTTAAAAAGCTATAGTATCAATGAAATATCACAGGCTCATATAAGTTTTGGTAAACCTGGTCCTGCTTGTGCTTGTCTTGTTTCCTCAAACCGCGACAGTAGAAACGGCTACGCTTATTCAATGTCTCATGCTTATTACGTACGGGATCAAGTACTTGTAACCCAACTCTAATCGTTAGTGGTGTAAAGTACCTATCTGGATGGTTGGGAGGGAGATGGCGGGACCTTAGGCGATCCTGCGGGACCATTTTGAACTTCCCCGCAGTAGCCGTTGAAGAGGAATTTCCCAAAGCATCACCAGATAATATCGCATGCAAGGTAGCTCTAAGCTTAGGTATTGTTGAGTAATAAGGGAAGTCAGTTTCAGTATTAAGAGTCGCGATACTAAATTGTTAATTACTAACCCTGTACAACCGGCTTACCAGTAGGGACTCATTGATTGCTTACCTCCTTCGATCTTCAATAGACCGCGCCAAAGACCTAGGTTCTCATACTTCTATATCCCAAGCTATAAAATCCATAGCCATAGAGTAAAGCTACATAGAGTTAGTTCGTAACCTTGAACGTAGAACTGTTTTCACATGAATACATAGTTAAAATATAAATTCAAGGTTAATTCACAATTACGACCTAGCTCTTCTCTTTCCGCTAGTCCCTACCCTCCGGGTACGTATATCTGGCAAGACTGTTTTGTCTCCTCATCCAATTCATCCATATCTAACACCGCACCCCAGTGTGCTCTCTAGGGGCAACTGCGCTACTTAGTCTAACTCCAATCTTTTCCAGCTCGAAAGAAATCGAGCCTAGGATCGTGCGCATGTGTTTCTCATATTTGGTTGAGCCATGGCTTATTCCGGGGCCCACGGTGACTAGCAGTGAGGGTATATCTACCCCTACTTTAATGACTGTCTGCTTCTTGGTCTCTTCGGTGATTGTGGGTGTAATGTTTGTTGCTGCCTTGATCCCGGTAATCATTAAGACCTGGCACCGTATGCCACTACTCATAAGAAGAGCCTTCGTATTTATATCTTCGGCAACTTTGATAATGTAGGCTAGGGACGGGGTTAATCTTCGGCTCGCCATATTGTCGCACGAATAATCCACCTGGACTAATTGTTGATTTGAAAGAGAAAGACGGTCATAAGAGTAATAGACTGCATGAATGCAGCGAACGGACAGGCGGTCCATTTCCCACTCTTCATAGCCATCTCGAAAGATTTACCTTCATTGAGCGGAGACGGGATTGAGGTATCGATACTTGCCGTTAAGCCCTCCGTTCAGGGGACTCGTTGAGGCACCCCGGTATTCACGACCGCACTCCCTAGGACTATATTATCATCGGCTCCCATATTCTACGACAGCACAAGAAAGTAAGACTTTTGCAGAGGCGCCATTCTACGGTTTTACTGCAGTGAAGTTATGCGAATATCGACAAAAGCAGCGACGAAGGGGATCAAGCGAACCCGATGGGTTATTGAATGAGATCATGAGGCTCATCTTACCATGTATCTATAGCCTCATTAGGGCCTGCCATACGTGTCATTTTTTAAGATCGCTCGAGATCCGCTGAGCCTGCAGACAAGCTGATAGGAAGGGTGGTAATATTGGCCAGTTATTGCACCTTGGAAGAAGATTCAATAGAAGCAACGTTACGAAGAGCAGTAGAGATTAGTAGACTACCGCTTTGAGTGTTTGGCCTCAGTTCTAGGAAATTATCAACTTGCTATTTGGCTATAAGTACTAGGAAATGCCCCTAGATGCTATTATCAACACTGCCTTAGTTAAACGAAAGCTAATTCTTCCAGTAGCATTGTGAAGTCTATACTTGTTTCCCATAAACTCACTAGGCTTACCTCAGTCTCAGCCAAAGGTCAAATCCTTCCCACCACATCATTCCTCCGTTGTACCTTCAGTATGGAGGCTATGTTCCTGAACCCTATCTCACCATCACAGGGCTCCTTACGTGAGATGAACGAGAACTCATGGGAGTCATCCCCCGACCCTCAGGGCTCTCCGGAAAAGAGTGCGGACAACTCGAAAAAGAGTGTGGACAACTCGAACAACCGCCAGGGCTCAAATGGAGCCGAACCGCCTACCAATAACTTCAGGCTATACCCTTATATCATTGTTGGTAGTGGTATGGGTGGAGGTATGGTCGCAAGACAGCTCTTCAATGATAATTCTGCCGGCAGTGGTAGCAAGTCATCTAAGCCTAAGGTCTATCTCATTGAGAAAGGCGGTCTCCAACTTTACACGCATGTTCTGAACACATCCCGACAGCATTTCAAGCATGACTCCCAAGTTGGGAAAGGCCGTGACAATGAGGTCATGTTCGATAGATATCTATCGACCCATGAAACTGGCTATATCCTGAAGAATGGTGATAAGCAGAAGATGTGCGGAGGGGGTTCGGTATTTCAACTTGGTGGACGGAGCCTCTTTTGGAGTCTCGAAGCCCTAGCTATCAGAGAGGACCGACTGCACTCCTTCTTTCCCTTGGCTGTTGCCAATGACCTTCAAGACGTAGACAGAAAAAACCCGGGTACGGATGCCGCCGGCCGACCTACGACGACCACTCAGCATAGCGATGGCTGGTACACGAAAGCAAGCCGAGTCCTTGCCAACAGCCCGCCGGCAATTCCGGTGGTCTGAGCAGGGGTTCGGGCTTCGCCACATCCCCACTCAATACGCGGAGAGAAATGCGGCAATACGCTCTAAGTGCGCGTTTAGCGGAAAAGCTGATAGGTCGAACAGTCAACAACCCACGAAACCCCTGGATGCAACATTTCCCCCATGATCGTCAAGCCGCATTTCAACATACACGCGCTCAGGTTATGTTATATTCACTGTGCCGGTGCCCCGGCTACTGATTCACCATGAGTACTTATAGAAGGCGACGCGCGAACAACGCAAAGCTTGGTAGGTCTTCAGCTCATCCTCATGGTCGGATAGCCAACTTTGTTGGAACCTGACATCCAAACAGCGGCTATCCAACTAGCCTTAATCTACCGGTTTCGCGTCTCTGCCTGAGCGAAATCGACGAGTATTCTCACTTGACAATATTCATCTGTTCCGTTGCGCTGAAAATGCATTTATATTGGCTCATAGCCGCCTCTGCGCTTGGTGTGTTGCATACAGGAACCACATACGCCGCAGTCCCTGATCCTCCGGCTCCGGAACCAGTCACCATCGTCGAGCTCCCACTGCCGCCAGTCACTACCGGCTCTTGCACCCCTGAGATTAATCCAAAGGGGACGGGATGCATTGGTCAGGGAATGTACGGTGATGGATTTCAGTCTGGAAGCTTTCTTCCTGACGGCCGCCATATCGTGGCTTATGTCACGTTTGCTGGCGCACCGGAGGCACCCGACCCTGCTAGTGTTTACAATGGCTCTCAGATCATTTTGATCAAGACGGATGACACATTATTCCCCAACGGCGATGCATGGAAATGTGTTACATGCGGTGTCCCCGCCGAAAATGCTCTTGGGAAAAGCGACACGTGGGATTATCCGCATGCATTTCAGGACGGCAAACGTCTTCTAGTCGGGACAAACATCATCGACTGTGGCGAATTCTTGCTCACAGATGCAGAGTGTACGCCTGAACGTACATTCATCTATCCCATTCGATGGAACGTCACACCTGACGGCTCGGGGGCTGGTGGCAGTATTCGTGAATTGCGCATACATCCCGATAACGTTCATCTTGGATTTAGCTCATTTGTTATTTCCGGCGGGGCAATATCGCAGTTTGGATATTTCTCGCGTCTTCAATTTAACCCATCGCCAGAGACTGGCGAACCTCTCGTCCCTAGATATGACCTCGTCAATGTTACAATGCTGTACAGCCCTAACAATACCCCACCATGGACTGTGAACGGAGACCAGATAGAGTTTCATCCTCTGTCAAACACTGTCGGCGAACTACGAGGTTTTAGCGGCCGTGGAGGAGAGGTTACATTCATTGGCTATTCAGTTGAGTCGTGCAATATCGACCTTTTCGCGGTTGAGCTTGCCACGGGCGTGGTTCGTCGGCTCACAGCTCACCCCGAGTATGCCGATCCCCTGGATATCTCACCTGATGATGAGTGGACTGCGGTCATGGATACGCGAGGTACTGGACGCCAGCTCTTCATGGCGGGTATGCGTGGCGTCCCGCCGTTGATTGATATGGTCGCCACGACGGTCGCTTCATCGATTCGCAACAACCACCAAAGGCGGTTCTTCGAGCTGTACATGATCGATCGGTATGGAGACCGCGGCGAGTATTTCGGTCAGAAGATCAATGCGGCAGGGAGCGGCGTGGCCGGGAGTGGCGCTATCAATGACCCCGAATGGAATGGTAGAGCTGATCCAAGATGGTCGCCGGATGGAACGAAGATCGCGTATTGGCAGGACCTGACGGCCTCGCCTGCTTGTGGTGGTGTGAACCCGCTCCCGTGTTACAACTCGACCGAACCTGGTGCTCGATTTGTGCGATTCATGCTCGCGACGCTCACGAGTCGTGAACCATATACTCTCCCCCCCTGTAGAGCCCGTATCTGATATTGTGCCTTGGGGCACACCCTATGTTCCTGGTGACCCGGCGCCTCCTCTGCCCCGTGTAGATCAGGGAACATACACTCTGCTTGGGGCGGCTTCAGGGTCGGCCAAGGTGACGATCACGGACAACGCGGACGGTGCATCAGTTAAGAGTGTAGCGGTTGAATACGATA
This sequence comes from Lasiodiplodia mahajangana, assembly GCA_029590625.1. Lineage (NCBI taxonomy): Eukaryota > Fungi > Ascomycota > Dothideomycetes > Botryosphaeriales > Botryosphaeriaceae > Lasiodiplodia > Lasiodiplodia mahajangana. The sequence goes on along the minus strand of JAPUUL010000161.1, from coordinate 9,741 downwards.
ACTATACCGATGACGGCATCAACTTTATCAACGGATGGGAGAACTATACGCGTTCGAACCCATCACCCACACTCGAAATCGGTGACTGGTATTCCGACATGGTGCGAACCGGCGAAACCAACAGCACGAAGAAGACCAGCCCGGATGGATTTCACCTTTCGGTCGATACATTGATAAACATATTTGAGGCGAATGGAACATTGACCACAATCGTTGATAGTGATGTGTACCTACAGCCTTATAACGACTCCTAGGTCGATTCACTGAGTTGCGCTGTTGTAGTAAAAGCTATTCTCATTCTCACCGAAACGTTCAGTTTAGGAATGCCTCAATACTATCGGTCTATATTCATGGCGCAGGTCTTCTCATTCGAGGCAGGGGTATACAAAAGCCACCATTAATTTCTTTCGTGGATAAAAGGAGCAAGCCTATATGGAGCTCTGCTGAAAACTATGCCGAGATGGCTAAGATTTGCTTGATTAATAGCTCTACAAAGCGTGAAAGCTTTGGTGCGACGATGGCCCAGCAGATGGGTTTGATGTAAACGATTTTATTTACGGCCGCACTCATAAATTCAAGATGCTCTGCCGATAGCTACTAGCACATGAGTAAAAAAAATTCAACCGCTACTCCCAAAGAGGAGTGCCGAGAAAGTGTTGGCGGCGATGCTAGTCTAGTCAGACGTATTACTGTTTGCCCAATATCGTGGGCAGAGGGGGCAGCAGGCAAGAGAATAGTTATGAGACTAGTATAATGTAAAATACGAGGCAATAAAACGTATTTTCCTAATCATGAGAGGGTTAATAAGGGTACCACTGAACAAGAAAGAATGGTTTGCTTGATATCATCAACGCAACCAAGAACTCCTCCATACAGTAGAAATCAGCCGAGGCCATGTAGTAGCATTCCACTTCCCTATTTAGGTCCTAGTGATGGTTATCACATGGCGTCTGCCGTATTATCATCTCTGCATAGCATGTTGGATGCAAGTCTGGAGGCGTTGCATCGCATGCGCATACATGGCTCACAGTTAGGTTGGTTGGACGTATGCAAACAACCCGGATGATCTAATGACGAAAATATCCCAAACCCGGGAGATATTAGGTAATAGTTGGAAAGACATCGTCGCCGGTAATAGTGAGCGAGGCTGTCGTAGGATGGACTAGGGAGGTGGCTATGCGTCTCTTAGGTCAGCAACCCCCGCGATCTTCATGCTGACGGGCGCGAATGATTGAAGTGGACGAACTCGGCATTGCTTTACTAAGATTATGTCATGTGGGATCAGTTACTACATATTGGTAGTATCGATCCAATATTTTAAGGCATGCGTACCTGTCAGCTTGGAGGTGACGTCATTGTTAGTATTTGTTTCATTTACTAAAGTAAGAATGTACTGTAGGTATGTAAGTACACTACATATGTGGTGCTGACTTCAGGCTCAATCTCCAACTTTTTAAAGACTTTCTCCGATATTTACCACGATAGCCACATCACCACACCAATAGACTTAACATGGCGAACTATCCCGTTTGCTGCATTGCTGAGATGCCCATTGCAGTTAGTCCTGCTTTACTTCCATTGAGTCTTAGGATGTCCTAACAAGTGTCTCCCTAGGTTTTGAACAAACTGCTCGATCAAGCGCGGGCTGGCAGCGAGGAACTCGTGCCAAACAGTGAATTTGAGCTTTCTGTTGTCGGTACCACCAGCGAGGGCTTTAGCAAATTGCTCGACGAAGCTACAGTCCCGCCACTAGACGATAGCTTCAAACCATTCGTCGCCAGCTCTCTAGAAGACGCATCCAAGAATATCGGACAAGCTGCCTACTTTGCCGTTCTCGACCAACAGTCCGCAACCGACGACTCTGCCGTTCTAGTGCATCGTCAAAACGATGGTTCTCTGACTACTGCTCGAGCCACGTTCAAGTCGGTTCAGGCTATTCTCGTCTCGCTTTCCATGGCTACTCTGGGTTTCCAAGAGATCAAGAGCATCGCAGATTCCCAGGGCGGTGTCTACGGCAGACCTACAGAAACCCCAAGAAAGGGAGGTGAGGCTCCGCGAAAAAGGCTTGGCGGTGCCTGAGCAGTATGAAATGTGTCTATGTCAGGTTCGTGGTGATTAGGGGGCAATTGCGCAATCTAGCGGGCTCTTGTGGTGGATTTAGCATTAGTTGAATATCACATTATATTATAAATTGACGTATTAAGCCTCTACCCGATACCCGAAACGCATATGTCAGGAACTCGCTATTAATTACCCTTCTTTGCAGCTTCACCGTTCATCCTAATCCTCACGTAATCTATATGGACGATCATGTGAGGATGCGCCAAAAGCCTAGTATGAAGTTCTCAGCGGGTGTAGTGGCCGTTTGCATTGTCAAAATGCGCCGTCATAGTTAGGTTAAGAGATCATCAGGACCACGACGCGGATATAAACATGAAACGTTGAGAGGCTTTTCGATCTCTCGTAAGATGAAATGGATTTCTACCAGGCATTCCCGACTAGGTTCTGACTGTGTCGATGACATAAAAATACTACCAGTTGCTCCTATGGCGCCTATTGACAAATTTTGAACTGATCTGCATGATCTTATGTACGCGCTTGCCGAGGAAATAAGGGGGCCGAAAATGAAGCCTCAATCAGACTGTTGACTGGATATCATGCACCACCAATACAACAAACGCTTCGATACTAATCGCGATGTTCTTGAGAAAGTTGCGGGAATAACGATGCACTTCAGGTTAAAAATAGAGCTTCTTTTCATGCTCATGGTGGCTTTGCAACCTTGTTGTGGTGATGCCCTCACAAAATGGGCCGTAACGATCGCCTTATTCAGCTTAGGATCTTCGACGTACGTATTCATTGTCATTCATCTTCTCTAAAGGGTCCTTGAGTATAAGAATGGCCGACTTCCACCAAGATGTAGTGATGATAAACAGCACAACAGCCCAAGACAAACTACGAGACTAGCTTTCTATCCTATCATAAAAGCCTTCGGTTTAACCCCTTCATAATGCATTTCCGAGCCATTCACCTCTTCGCCATCCCGGCCGTGACTGCTGCCACCTTCGAATGGGACTGCACCAACTCCCTCGGGACGTGCAACAATGCATGCTACGCCGTAAACCATGGCTTGGCGCCTAGTACTTTGACCTACGACAGTGACGCCAACAACCGTGACCCTCGCCGTACGGCATCCGGCTGCAACAGAACCCCCTGCAGCAACACCGGCTACAGCCAGTATGGTAACTCATGCGACGAGTTTCCTTTCGCCAGCGTCCAAGAGGGCGGTAACGGCGCCATCCTCCGTTGCGTGGATAGCACGGAGAACTCCAGTAAGTTATCGAAGACCTAGAGCTCCCCCTTGTTGGTAAGACAAGGTTGCTTATATCGCACGCAGGCGAGGGTGGCCAACTCGGAAACTTCTACAAGACCATCAACAACGGCGACACGTTCGATATTTTTGTGAGGAACTACGGAGGGGCCGGATTCTGCCAGAATGCGGCCATGGCCAACGATGGCAGCGAGTTCCACCTAGTCAACGGTGCTTTCCAGAATGCGAAGCGCCGTCGTAGTGAGTACCCAGTGGCATTCCACGATCTGGAGTATGGCTGGCTAACGTAACTGCAGACGGTGACGATGTTGGTGTATTCATTGACGCGGAGCCCCGAGGCACACCGCTCCAGCTTCGCGAGTTCGAAGACCAGAACGGCGAGAAGTTGCTCTCGCTCAACCCCAATATCAAGGAAGAAGATGCTGTCGGAACCAAGATGTGGAACGGCAGCAACTGGACCACGATCGTGAGAATGATCTAGGATATCAATCGTCGATTCTGCAAGTTCCAGCTGCGCCGAGGCATTTCTTGGATTGACTTAAAGTTTGAGCTTTACTTGGGATTGAGAGCCGCGTCTAGTGGTAAGGTTCGAAGTTTAACGCCGTACATATGTTGTTGAAGAGTTAGCATAGAAGAAGGATCTAGAACTGGAAGCTTTAGAATCCAATGGAGTCCCCCATATCACCTGTGACGCACTGCCCGGAGCTCTTCATGTGACGATAATCGCATGAAATTTAAACTAGACTGTTAATTTTACATCATTTTCGGCAGCCCCGACTCGTGTGAAGCGAGATATCTAGCGTTTGCTATGAAATTGTATTTGCGATGCTGTACAAATCAATTTGCTATTAATTCGTTCCAATTTCCGGGCCACGAAAGGCAAAGATATCAAGGCCAACTACTGTGCCAGAGTTAATTTCAATTTACACCACCCAACGACTTGTCTGGTCCGAGGAGCAGGGGTACAGAGACGGCTGAATTATGTTTGTGATTGAAACTTTGACTGCTTAATAACTCGATAGTCTTTAATGGGGTTAGTGTCATACGGATCCACTTATTGAGGGGGTTTCTTGGCATTTCTGTATATAAATAGGCTGGCTTGGTTCCCCTCTCTTCCGAAGTCTTCTCTTCTGAAGAGTAAGAGGCCCTTTGAAGCCATAGCCAATTATTAGAGCAATAGGAACAAAGATTCCCAAGCCCAGTATAACTGACCTTGTGACAGTTAGAGCCTCTCTGCTGCTGCGAGCCTATATACATCACTCCTCATGGTTGGCTGTCAAGCCACTTGCATAAATATTTGCTGATGGTCTCTTGTTTCTTGTAGTTTGTGTTTATCCGATATGTAAAAGGCACTCATGGGCGTTTAAATTATTACGGGATAAAGTGAATGAACATACCGCCTATATTATTGAGATCTATTCGCCCCCCCCCCCCCCCCCCCCCGGAAACCCACTTTCGATATTAAATGAGCCTGGTGATACATATACCGTGTATCTATTCCGACGGCTGGATCTCTTGGGTTGACTATTATTATGCTCCTATAGTCGTGGAGATGGACTCGACGCGGGCCACCCGGAGGCTCCCTCGCACCCGTTTTTACTTCCCGAGATAACGAAATCCCAGCTGAGTGAGCTTGTTGAAGAGTGAATAGACTCTGTGTAATCGCTGCAACGGCTGTATAAATGCTAGGAGCTTGTCACCGTGCTATTCCTTACGGGACTAGCTAGGCTACTATCGTTACTTAGCTTAGATAAAGAAGCTATTTTGGTATGGAGTTGCATAGGACGGCTACTATAGCTCTAACAATGAGAGCAGAGCGCATAGGCAGATGGCTGAACGACGGCTCATTTTACAGGTAATGCAAAAGGCTATATTAGGGGCTTTATCACATTCGTTTGTGAACCTAATAATCTAATCGTACACCACTACCTTAAAGTGGCATATTAGCTTTAAGCAAACTTCAGCATCACACCTAGAACCTGTAGGTACGTAGCATCAGCTATAAACTCTTCAGGGCCTCTGTAAATCCTTTCAAGGTTTAATCTAGGTACATAAGGGAAGGGGCTGAGGTGGCTCGCAAAATTGTTTGGGAATCTATCCTTCTTTCATCTTCAACACTTTTATGAGCGTCTCTGCGACTTCTTTCACTGCTAAATACGATATCACCTCATTACTCTTATTTATCAATATGGTTATGACGCCTGGTCCTCAAGATACGGATAGCCAAACCCCAGATCCCATATCCGCAAATGAAGCTATTCACAACACTGTATCAGATCCTAGACAGGCGACAGGAGCCAATTTTTATACAGAAGATAGGCGACGCCGTTCGGTGCGGTTCAAATTTTGTTCAGACCCCTCTAAACTGTATGCGCTACGATGTCAAAAATGGATAGCCTTTCTGGACGTTAAATGCGATGATGTGCCTCGATTGATGCGCGAAGGATTTTTCTGGGATGCTTCTAATGCTATTCAAAAGGAGGGTTTCCTGACGGTCGAAAATAAATCCCATGCAAATGACTGGTCAGGTGCATCTACGAGATGGTACTTCCTCACGGACACCCGTCAAGACCGGCTTTGGGTTGCCTCTCTTACAGTGAGGGCGACGGATCTTAACGTTTTATACAACTTTAAGCTAAGCCAATTGTCTCGAGAGCTTGTCAGATCTGTATGGGCCTCGAATCAAGATGGCCGAGAAATCTACGGATATCAAGCATACACGTCCCCCGACTTGGTTAATAAGACGCCCGAAAGCCCAATGATGGGTTTCAATGTGATCTACGACGGGATGCCTATGGAGGGATTCTGGCCTTGGCCGCGGAAAGAAAACAATGCTGATACGAAAGAATTTCTCGAAAACAGTGCGGATGAGGCTGTCTCTGGCTCGTCGCGCAGGTCTCAAGATGAAGTTAGGTCAACCAGAAATTTTACAGATGTTGAAGTGAAACCGAAGACGCGTGGCACGAAGCACAACCACTGTCGCTACCGCGACGAGGACCATAGTGAGGCTATGGAGGAAATGTGTGAATGTTGCTGTATGTAGGCAGGGCGGTACTTGGGAGGCTCTAAGGGGCCATTGCGCGACAACACAAATCTATTCTATCGCCTATCTCAAACTAAGGGTGTTGGATAATAACGGCCCTGCCCTAAACAGCCTTTTGCTATTATGGCGCAATGGCATATCTGGCAACTCGTTTCAATGTATTCTGGAAACCCGATTTGCAGGATACACGTATCGCGGAATTAAACCTAAATTGAGGTACCATGTTTCTCTCGCCTCGCACCTTCATTGCCTATCGAGCTTGTGTACCATGGACACCGGGATGCGACACTAGGATGCTATAGAGATCTACGCTCCTATCTTGTAAATGAAGCTATCTACAAATATAGAGGGGTTTTCCAGCCGAAAACAGCGTTGATGCCAAAATGATCAGTGATCCAAGGCTTCTCGGACCCAAATACTAGCACTTGATCCCTCTGTTTCTTCTTCTCTCCATGTAGCTCGACATCTGCATCGAATCACCCGAAGCCTCCCGGAGCTCACAAGCTGCAGATGATCAATTCTGCCTATTCTGATGTTGTCAATGGGGTTTTAGAATTCGGCTCGATGAGAAGCGCAGCCTGAAGTCGCTGAGCCCCAGCGACAAGAACACCACTCAATTCCGGATTGCTTGAAGTGATGTTCTATGGAAATAGAGTTTGTTTTCTGACCATTCAAGAAAACGATAATAGCATCTACCCGAGCACGGTAACACCAGAGGTCTTTGGTCCGGTATTCCTCGAGCTGATCAATCCCCGAGACGGTGAAACCGGGTTGCGCACCGGCGAACACCCTGTCACGCCGAATGGACAATTTGTAAACGCCATCCGTTACTTCTGCCGACGCATGGGCGAAATTGGACATAGCGCCAGAGACTATGCCCTGACAGCTCAGATGGAAGCAAGAGTTGCGGGAGTAATGGTGGCATAATACTGGCCTCGGTCGAGACCCATGGACGCCAGAGGTACAAGTTAGAAGCGACATGGTCTCTCACACTTTGGAGTAGATCACCACCAATATACAATGACTTCTCAGTGGGCGGCACAATAGTCTAGGAGGTCGGGATCCTATGTTTACTTCTATTGGTTGACGGCTTGTTAGGCAATGTGCGGATAACACACCTGCGCCAGTTCGGCCGCAATTGATGAAACGGGTGTCGCTACATTGGCTTTGGCCTTCTTAAGAGCGTCAACAACGACTCGCGGTGAGGGGATCGCCGCTGCTATGGGAGCTATGACAATGTTACCGTAGGGTATGGCGCCGCACCTTAGCTGGGCAAAGAGAGCCCCCTGATATTACAAATAATCAGCTCTATTCTCACTGTGTAACTTGGGCGGCAGGACACACGTGGAATGACCGCAACGTTACTATTACTCGCTTGCCATTTTTTGAGGTATCGTTCAGCGGTTCCAACACCATTGATTGTTTCGCGACTCTTGGAGGCCAAGTCCTGGGCGCAAGTTTCATGAGTCCATGTGATGGATTTCGGCAATCCCGCCGTTCTGGGTGTGTGCCTGCTTCGTTTAGATCAAGCTTTTCTAGACGGTGGTAGCACTTGATGCTCGTATGACCACAAAGGAGGTGTCACGCAAGTCGTGGAAGGGTTATGCAACACGAAAGGCTCATATTGACGAACAAAGTGCTCTTCAACCGACGGCACAGGTGACTTAATGGCACCGAGGACTTGACGGCCGGTCAGCGGAACTGGGTTCGAGGTCAACAGAGTTTGACAGCAAAGATGACTAAATACGGCCTGGCGAGCATCGGTGCTGTTCCTACGCGATGTAACAAACAACTAGGGGCTGTGTTGGCATCAGCGAACGATACAGGCTGACGGGCTAAGACTCCATGGGAGTTATGCAGCACAGACGCCGGAAAGACAGAGGCATACTAGCCATATACACGGCCTTGATGGTGGCGAGTAGGAGAACACCGTAGCGAGCGTCGTTTGGACCGAGATATGTCAAAACCTCGGCGGCGGGTCCGTAGCTTTCACGGCCGCCAAGCCAATCCATGATGCACCAAGTCAAGCCGTTGACCATGCGGCGTAATTCACAGTTACAAGGCCTGTTGCCGTAACCCATTCGGCATACCCGGAACTGGGCCGCTCGCGTGCTAGCCGGTCGACAAGGTGCGGTATCAAGTCGCCTTGGTACCGTGCAGTACGCTCGTGATCCAAGGTTATTGCCATGATGCATCTAAACTCGGAACCGTAGTGAAATGGTACCTACCTATGTATGGAGGAGATGCGTAGTCAAGGGAGAGAAAACGACGTTCTCACCGAAGAATGGCGCCCAACGGCTAAGTAATCTAGGCACTGTATAGCGCGCGCCCGGTGGTCCTACTCCACTGTAAGGGATTGATGTACTGTTAGGTTGACTTATTGATTGCTGCTTACTCAAGTACTGCTTCCTGTCTCATCTCTATGTCATTCTTTCTTTTTATCTCATCGCTAATTGAATTAGTTTACTTTACGCCATTCAAGTTAAAACGTAGCTCGCTTTGCAAACTAGTGGTTGTCCAACGGCTCTAGAGCTCAGAAGCAAGACAATGGCTGGCAATATTACGAAAGGGACCATCCTCGTTACGGGTGCTAACGGTGGGCTCGGCAGCGCTATAGTTGAGCAGATCGCCTCGAAACCTGAGTTCTCTACCTATCATGGCATCTACGCTGTCCGCAACGCAGCTCAAGCGCCCGCTCTCACTTCGGCCCTCACGCACAGCCCGACACACGTACACAATGTCCTAAGCCTCGATCTCACGAAGCTCGACAATGTGCGGGCAGTAGCCCAGCATATTAACGTGGGTCCGCTAATCTCCCTCTCTTCGACTGTTTTCCACGTCGACAATCACCTCTCGTTTTGCCATGATCATTAGTTTGCTGTAGCTATTGCAGGCGTCGATGCGCCTCTAGCTAACTAGAATTGCTACAGGCCCGCGTTTCAGCAGGCGAAATCCCACCGATCCGCGCCCTCATTATCAACGCCGGCTTTCAAGATTTTGGTAACCAGTCATGGACGAGCGAGGGGCTCGATACCACCTTTGCGGCGAATTACCTCGGGCATTGGCTGCTCACCCTGCTCTTACTCGAAAGTCTAGACAAAGAAGACGGTCGCGTCGTTGTCGTAGGGAGTCAGAGTCATGAGTGAGTGCTTATTTTATTTGGCCTAGTCATTTTCCCGATCCGTCGGTAAACGCGGAGGGACACACTTCCCGGTGAAGGGGTCGACGCTAACAACATGCCTCCAACGCAACTTGTTAGTCCAAATGACCCGCGAAATGCGCAGCACGGGGCCTTTGATGACCCGAAATATAAAACATTCCTCACGGACGCCACTAGCTTCGAGGCCATCGCCAAGGGAACGTGGAG
>JAPUUL010000160.1:0-26309 GCA_029590625.1 Lasiodiplodia mahajangana | reverse complement strand
TCAGACGGCTGTTGAAGCTGAGCAGACATCATCTCGGTGACCTCGTTCTAATAATGGCAGCGACGTTGGGTCATGACAAGGTAAATAAGGGAAGAGATATGTAAGTGATAGATGGATAAATGGGACGCGTCGAAAGAAGCACGCCTGACTGGGGTTGGGGCTGGGGCTTGGCCGCTAAGAAAATCTGGTGGCGATAGTTAAATTCTTATATGCCTAGGTAGGCCGCGATGATACGCGGGAGAGAATTAGAAAGGTGGGATTATGACTTGCGGCTCTGTTTAGATACCTTAAGCAAGTAGATCGAGAGAAACTAGGAGGAGAGAAGAGAAGGGTCTACCCCGCTATAAGCGTCATACTGCCTAGGTACTGTACGGTACCCTGTCCACCCACCTTGTGTGCTAGGTATATGCACCTCCACCTCCCTTATCCATCCCTACCAGTACATCTCTACTCAGTCAGCCATCCTATCCACACCAGGCAGCACCCCACAGCAGAACGTATAGGTAGGTATGTTGTCGCTGGTTGCAAGCCCAAACCAGCTGACCGGGTCGCATGCATGCTTAACTCTCTGATAGGTTATTAATAGCCAGATTACTGGTACTCTATTTACCGAGACATACATACGTACGTACGCTCTACATTTCTTGCAAATTTTTGGTTGGAAAGAATGAACGGGGGACTGCAATACTAGGTACTGTTATGGTACGAACAGGTCAGTTAGCATATAGATGGAATATATGTGACGAACCACTCATTTATGAGATAGGTAGGTATCACGGCATGGCGTTCGCCTATATCATTTTGGGGGTATCTAGTCCACAGTCTTAGCCGTAATACAGAGCCTCTCAGATAATCCTCGCAAAAAAAAAAAACTCCAAACACTGTATTGTATGCTGCATCCTGGGTAGTGCTGCTGGATCTCCGCCATCCCCTCTGCTTGCGCAAAATTGTCATGTGCCGCCAAAAGATTTTTTAATACAAACGAGATAGTGGCTGCACAGAGATAACACCACTCTCCACAGCCCCGAAACCTTTATTTTGAGCTCGCCCGGGCTCACCCCACACATGTTCTGATCACTGGTCTTCACCGGTTCCATTTACCGTCACTCTTTCGAGCAGAGGATCCATGTTGTGTGTAACCCTGAAACCCGGGAAGGGCCACTACTGCTATGTCTTCCCGAGAGTGCCTCCGGATGCGGGTTTTCTGTTCATGAGATTGCCGAAAAATTTCGCTAGCGTATCCGTGTCTACTTGAGGTGCTGGTTCGTCTTGTGTTTCATCGTCGAAGGTGAGTGGTTCGGGTGACTGCCCATAAGCCTGCCGGTCCTAGCAAGACATCAGCACATTTGTGCATATTAAGGCCGAGTCGAAAGTAACACTTACCTTAAGCCGTTGCACCATGTCGTCAGCATCAACCTGGATACCACCCATATTAAACTGTACAGGCCCGATGTGATCGCTAATTATGTCGTCCGTTGCGACCTGCGCAAATGAGTTCTCCCTGATTGTCTTCTCATCTTCCTTCTTTTGTTGCTCTAACCGTCCAAGTTGGTTGCCGAGGAAGGCCTGCGTGTCGACGGATGGTATTTCGAGTTTGGTCGTGTCCTTATTTCCCTGTGCTAGCTGTAACGTATCGAGGCTTATGTCTTGTACCTGTTCCTCGTACATGACGACGGCGGATCCTGCGGGCTCAGACATGTCATTGGACTCAAATGTCTCTCCTTCCGCGCCATTTATCGCTAGAGGGTTGCTTATGGGTGAAGGCTGGTTAATGTCTATGGACCAACCCTCGCTGACACTTTCGACATCAAACCCATCACGCAGTACTCTTATTTTGCCCCATGAATCCCAGTTTGGTGGGACAACTATCTTGTCTCGGTCGATGACATTATGTTTCAGGGGTGCTCTCTTAAGTAATGAATGTATACCTAAACTCGCGTGAACGAGGCTCGGTAGCGGCGTTATCATCGTTGGTGCTGTGTATATAAGAGAAGCTCCATCTGCGTCGAAGTTAGTGGTATAGACCGTGAATTCGACGGAAATGTGCTTACGCCGTAGGAGGGCTGTTCTCAGATATTGGAGAACTAGATCGAATCTTTCTTCTTTCCAACCCTGCGTTTTTTCTAGATAGTCGATCCTTTCCGACTAAGAGTATATTAGTACCGCAAAGTCAAAATAAGGTGATTCACTCCCTACATTCTGGCAAACCACACACAGGGGCAAGCCGAGGGCATCTTCCCATTCCCCGGGTCCCAGTGGTAATGCAACGTCTCCTTCCGTGGCGACCGCACCGGTCCCGTCCAGATTGACAGACCCCCCAGTTCGACCTCGCTCACGCCAGCCAGATATGACCTCTTCCATGGCCTCCTTGCATTCGGGGCTAAGAGACATAAGAACGTTCCGTAGTAATAAGAGCCATTCGCGCAGTTGGCGCATCCATGACCACGGTTGTGACCAGTCTAGAAGAATTACTATTAGGGTATTCGGTATCGATTGGGGAGTCAGGAGCGGTTTAATAAGAGATGCAAACGTCGGGGCCGGACTACTGAGCAGGTAGAGCGAGACTCGAGCCAGAATATCTTGTACTAAGTCAGCTTGGATGTGACCAAAAGACCGCGGTTAACTGACCTTCCTGGTCAGCGTCCAGCACATCGTAATATGTATATCCTAGGGCGAAGCTATTTGCTATCGGTGGCAAGTTGTTTTGGCGATCCATATTCCTTCGCTGGCCGTTGCTTGACAAAGCCTCGAGAAACTCGCGTTGGGAATCGACCGAGCCGCCTGTTCTCCCTTGTCAGCGTTACCCGGCTTAGCCGTAGCTGGCTATAGAGGAGCTGCGTACCTAGCACTAGTATATTCCTCTCAGGTAACCTCTTGCCGCTGGCGACTGAGTCGAGCATAGAGCTCCACATATCCTTCTTTTGATCATCTTTCTTCTCCTCGGCATTGGTGCCGACTGAAGTACTGGTGTACGTAGAAAACCGATTTGAGTTCCCCGTCATGGTCTATATCGGCCGGAGAGGAGCATTTGGAGATCAAACAGTAGTTTGTAAAAGCGAGCTGGGGAGTGAGAAAGGGCTAACGAGCGTTGGCCGGCAGAGCTACGACGGTGAGAACGCGTACTGTCGATTTATATCCGATGCGCGTGTCAAGTTCGATGGCCGGAGCGGAGGTATTGGGCGTGGCGTAAGAAGACGTAGTGCCGGGGTCGGTGCAAAGCAGACAAAAGAAACTGAGGAAAAAATGATATGCGTCGGGTTATGCGTAATAGGTATGCGCCTGTATTTTGACTGTGACATCGGTTAGTTAAAGAAGAGTTAAGACACGATGGATGCACCACCTGCAGCCATCCCCTGGAGCTCAGCGGATTAGCCCGAAAGGGTACCTACCTCCTTCGAATTTCCCATGTATTTGACCCCCATACTGCCAGCTTAGCGGTCCGATGTTTCCCCAGGCCAGGGGTGCTCTGCTAGGTATCTACCTACGTCGTCTTCTACATAGGCACCTGCTATATAGTTAATTTAGTGGGGATTCACCCCTGTAGCTCGGCGCTGAAATCGTTCAATGTTAGGTACGCTAGGCACCTGCAGAGTGTAGGTTCTAAGTTTTACCAAATGTCAAGTATGCAACCGCCTCTTCGGCGTACACAGCAGGCCTATGGCCGAAGGTCCGGAGCGGCTCGCTACAGCGTAGTACGTGTAAAACTATCACAACCCTAGATAAATACAGAAACAACTTCTAAACTCTAGTAACAAAATGACTCAATGTAGCTGTAGAATCCTCCGTTTACAGTTATTCCGGCTGTTGAAGCCATTTCTTCAGCTTCTCAAGGGAGTATTCATCATGTTTCGCCTCGGATGTAAAAAAAGTCTCCTCACACCAGCCTGGTGTTCCAAGGGATTGAAGTTTCTTCCCAACTGGTTGGCAAGATCCGAAGTCAATCAGCACAGCCTTCCCATCCCTAAACATGATATTGTGTGGATTTATATCATTATGGGCCAAACCTAGAGAGTGAATATGATGGACAGCCGATTCAATAGCTTTGAAAACTGCATCCCGGTCAAGCTGGTGGAAGTCGGGTGTTTTGGACAATTGGGCAAGCGTCTGATTAAGCCGCTCTAAGACTAACGCTGTAATCCGACAACCATTCTTTACTCGACAGCCAAGGTATGTGACAATACTGGGATGGGGGGCCTTGGAGAGCTGCTCCATAATAAGAGTCTCTTGTAGGATTTGTTGTGGAATAAATTCGGTTCCCTTCATCTCTGGGTAAGAGACGAATCCCGGCTGCTTGATGAATGCCGTAGTATTATTGTTCAAGTGATCAGGCGCAATTGTGAGCGTAATGCCTTCGGGGACTAAAGGGTAGACCTCCTCGTCACTAACACGCTCCAACGCTGAAATGTACTCAGCAAGAGTGATTTCCTTCCTCGTTTTATTATGAATTACCCCATAGTAAAGATCGCCATCAGAAGCGATGTGATAGAACATGACATATTTCGACTCAAGTGTCTTAGGATCGTAGGCTTCCATCAACTCCAAATCTCGGAGAGATGTCAAGGCAGGGCGTTGTATGTTGGAATCATCCATCGTGATCTTTGCAAGGCTAGAAACGAAGCTTTAAATGGTATAATAGCGTGGTCTTTTTTTGGTGTCGTTGAAAGAGGCTAGTCTGATGCGGTGGTAACAGGGAACAACTACGCCGCCCAAAGCATAGCAGGGAGGATCGCAGCCGTCTAATCGAGGTGGTGCAAGAACGGATAGAGAAGCTAGAGGAGCGGCCAGGGAGTTGGGTAGCGCAAACCGGTGGGAGGTCCGCCAGCGACTCGCTAGAGAGCCAGCCTCTTGCCAACCACTACCCTTCACTTATTATAATGAGCGAAGGCTGCTATCTTCCCTAATGTGTTTAGGTATGTTCTGTAATGCATACATCCGTTTTACGGTAACGGTTTTCGTGTTTGTGCAATTACGGTTATATGTGCGTTGGAAATTCCATATGCAAGTTTTGGTTATGCCATGCTATGAAAAAGCGGGTTTTGCTCAGGACAGGGTCCAGGCTCAGGCTAAAAGCGGCGTGGCTCAGGTTGGCTTCCCGGTACCAGGCACGGTACGTGCTTCTCAACGTTCTGGTCGGCATCTTACCACAGCCTTGCAGGAGCCACTATATTTCTTGAATCCTGTAGCCTCCTCGACTTCATTTAGGATCAACTGCGACGCTTATACTGTCACCAGAGCGGAATTGTCTTTAATTTTCGATCCTCGTGGCACTCAGCCATACGCGATTAAAAGACAGAAATCTACCCATGCGATATTCGCTATGAATCAAATTCGCGCCATCCAGGCGCTCAACAAGCGCGAAATCGAGAACGGCGTGTAAGTCTACTACTCACCCCAAGTTCAGTACTATGCTTAAGGTCCACTAACAATCTCTATCATAATAGATCCCCAGAGGCTTCATGGCATACAGATTATCGCGACACCGCGTTCATCAATTTCGGCGGCTTGCCATACGAGCTGACGGAAGGCGACATTATCACTATTTTCTCGCAATACGGAGAGCCAGTCTTCCTCAAACTCGCGAGAGACAAGGAAACCGGCAAGAGTAAAGGGTTCGGATGGTTGAAATACGAAGACCAGCGCAGTTGCGACCTCGCCGTAGACAATTTGGGTGGCGCCGACATCGCGGGGCGAATGCTCCGCGTGGATCATGCGCGGTACAAAGCCCTGGACGACGAGGATCCGGAAGACTTCGCTATCGGCTGGGATGATATTCAGCGCAAAGAGAAAGCAGCCAAGGGCGAGACCGTAGAAACCGAAGACGAAGAGGAGCCGGAGGCTAGGAGACCTATGATTAAGGAGGAGATCGAATTACAGAAACTAATCGAAGAGCACGACGACGATGATCCTATGAAAGGCTTCCTAGTTGAAGAAAAGAAACAAGAAGTCGAGGAGGCACTACGAAGGGGAAACGGCCAAAAAGAGAAGAAAGATAGGAAACACCGCCATCATCATAGAAGTCACCACCGTTCGCGGAGAGACGGAAGCGAGGGGCGCCAGGATAGACGGTCTAGGCGCGACAGGACACCCGTGATAGAAGGTGGGGAAAGCCGCAACGGAGACGTGGTGACTTCTCCGAGGAAGGATGGTTCAAGAGAACGGGAACGAGGAAAGGGAGGGCGTAGGGATGATCACGAGAGGCACCTCAATGGGGAGCGTCGTAGGGACTACGGTAACGAGGATCGCGACCGTCGGAGAGATCATAAACCCTCCGATAGACGGACAAACCCCCACGATGATGACGATCGAGATAGAGACGGAGATAGGTATCACAAAAGGAGGAGGCGGAGCCGCACCAGATCTCCACGATGAGATTGAGATGAGCTTGTTGTTCTAACGCCAGATGATGAAATATACCCCCAGGTTTCAACACTGAGTTGAGTACTAATTGGAGCTTAGCATAGTTTTATATGCTTTGTCGATCCCTAGATATAATCCGTAATGATAAATCGTGCGATAAACAATGTGTTGCTCCTCCCAGTGTCGCTAAACGCCCCCCTTTCCTTGTTACCATACTCCTCGCCAACATCAAATTCCAAACAACGAAGTTCCCATGCAAGTCCACGTATATAACTTCAAATCCCACTTCGACCCGTGGTCCTGTTATGAACACTGTTCTTGATTGTTAGTTCCCTAAGTATCCTTTCCAGCCCTCCCGGAGCAACACATAACGGCCGTCCTCGCCCTCTCGCAAGACGAACTTCTCCCACCGCGCATCTTGCCCAGCCCCGATAACAAGCAGGCTATGCTCGTCGATCCATCCGATGACTCCTTTAATAGGTCGTGTTGTCCCTAAGACAGCGTTGTCACTTAGGCGGCGCATGTTGTGATTATTCTGCAAAGGCTCACTGCCAGTCTCAAACGGGGCAGAGGTAAAGGAATAAACGTCCGAGAAGGGACCAAAGGGGATGTTGCTGAGGAACCCCCATTTATTAGTTGCATCTGCGTTTGGATTCGCGNCCCGCGGAGGAGGCGGCCGATGGTGAGATGGGACGTGGTCCACGGGGCGCGGAGGGCATGGGTCTACGTAGATTAGGTACGTCGAAGATATGTAAGTTGCCCTTGTCCGATGTACAGGCCAACATACTGCCTGACGGACTAAAACGTAACGAGAATATCGTAGCATTTTCACTTCCTCGTCTTCGCTCTGCAAGTTTTGCACAACTCCCAGTCGCAAAGATGCGCACAAGTGTTCCCTATGAGAATCAGTACTAACGAATCGCTAATAGTGATAACGGGTAATGAGCTACCTTTTCACTTGCTGTCGCAAGCAATTCACCATCTGCACTGAGTTGGATGGCTCTTAAGCTCGACGAATGAGCTGGTAAAATGCTCACGCTATCCGTAGCTAGCTGTACAACCTGGACGTGACCAGGGGTCCTCCCAGGGAAGACAAGATACTTGTCGGTCAGGCAGCACAAGCCTAATAGGTTATCCGCGGTTTCGTACTTGGCTAGTGGCTTTGGAGGTTTCTCAAAAGCATAGAGACGTACACTATTTTGCAAGACCACAACAACACGAGTTTTGGTGATCTGAACGCCACGGACGGCGGTCAAGGCAGCGATCTCAAAGGCCACCTTCCCTTTGCTGTCATCCCAAATGATGACTTTGTTCTGGGGGAACTTAGGGGAGCGACCGCCGCCTACTAACGCAAGGTAGTTGGCGTTGCCCATCATCTGAACAAGGCCTAGGCCAGCATTGAAGACTACGAAATGGCATAAGCGAAAATGCTATCGGTATTTCTTCGAACCAAACTTACCCCTTGCAGTCTGTATTTGGCATGTACTCGCCAAGAATACTATCGCAGTGTAAGTAGGAGTTATAAGTTATTAGAGAGTGAGATGATAGGATAAACGTTGACGAGACTAAGAGGCTAACATACTGCGGAATCCAGAGTCCAGGCCGACGGCGAAACGGCTCGAATCATTATTGAAGGCGACAGAGAGCGCCGGCAGTTCGCTCGGCGATTCAATGGGCGGACGAGTATTCATGGCCGCGATGTGTAAGTCACAATAAGGCGGCTATTGGATAAGAAAGGCGAGCAGAGAAGCTAGCCGTGACGGAACAGGCGCAGGTTGCAGATGCAGAGCATCAGAGATGATCAAAAGGCCAGGTTGTCATTGAATCTAGCAGGAGCTGTGCATGGCAAATCATACGCTCAAATACCGAGTGTCCAATTGCTAGAGCACAGCGGCAACTAGGCGACAGCCTTCTTGATTGTATGGGATGTTGCAGACTAGTATGTAGGCAGCTGGCCAGATGCGGGCACGGTGAGCTCTAGACTAGAGGTCGGTTACCTAGATAAGTAATGAATATACGAGGAAAGATACCTGGTAAAAACTCCGCGACTGATATTGTAGCGAAGGTCTTGAAATAGATATCTAGAGTGGCCCAGATAGGAAGCATAAGGTTGTGAATGAAGATGGAGAGAAATGTCCCCTAGGGACTTCCAAGTACTTTGCTTCGATCTGTAGATGGTATGTAAAGTGTTGTTGAGGCACACGTACGCATATACATGTGAGGGACACTCTTGGGATTCGATTACCTTGGCCCAATACTTTTAGGTACTTCGGGCGAGCACCTGTCCTATATGGCATTATATGTAGGCGCCGGTACACTTACCACCTACCCCTCTCCGAGTTCCTACCTCTACTAGACTAACCCACCTGATACATATTAGGTCAACGCATCCAAGGTTCAGGCAAGTTTAGATGCGTGCGGCTTGTAAATGAAGGTGCTGGTATACCGTATGAGGGAGGTACCTATGTAGGTAGGGCGGTGCATCAAATACAGCCGACGAGTAGAACTGTCTGGACTCTGTAGATCGCAACACGGCCTGCTAGGTACGGCTCACCTAATAAGAACGCCTCAGATATCCGTAGACAACGTTTTCGTATCTGTAGGAGAAACTAACCTGTTTTGGACCATCCCCCGAAGGTCCTACTGGTAGCTTCGACCTACACCCAATTTGTAAGGGCAGTAGAGCAATAGCTAGAATTAACCGGTAATTCACAAAACATACAGTCATTACACTAAATTTAAAGGTTGGTTCTATACTCTATTATAAAATAGGTAGTCTTAGTAGGTTTAGGTGCTTGTTGCTGCGTAAGCCACACTTACTAGCCACAAGCGCCATACCCACAACCCATAAACCAAAATTGCCCCACCAACTGCAAAATTAGTAAAAATTTTGCAACCACCACTTTATACCAAAACAAAATACAACCACCAACGCGCCCAAAACCTTCACACATCGCTAACATTATTGCGCTTTATAATTTTTATCAAAATCTCGTTATTTTTAAACTCCTTTTATCTTAAACTATTAATTGCTAATTTTTTTAATTAAAAAATATTAATATTTACTTTACTATGCTTTTTGCGCCACCTTTAAAAAGCGCTTTTGTTATTTATAAAATAAGCTTTAAAGTTTAATAAAACTAAGCGCTTATCGAAAGCTTTGCTATTAAAACAACACATAGTAAAAATAAAATAAACAGCTAATATACTTAGTTTATTATTATTTGTTATGTTAGCGTAAATTTTTGTTGTTTATTAATTATAATAAAACAAAAATTTTTAACAAGCAATTAAAATTGTAAATTTAAAGCTTTTATAAAGTTATATAAAAGCGTTATTAACTAGGTATTTAAAGTTAAATCCTTTTTTNATAATCATTTTTTAGCTTATATTATACTTTATTATCGCTGTTATAAAATAACCTTTAAAGTTATTAATGTAATTATTTATAGCTTTATAAACTTAACACTTTATTATAAGATTTATAAAATCTTTATAAAAATAAACTTTAATATTATATTAACTTAAAATAACATTAATAATTATATAAGTACTTTTAAACAAAAAAAAAAAAGTTTATATAATAATTATACTTAAATCCTTTAAACCTTTATTAATATTAACGTTTAACATTACATTAAATATTATAATAATCACGTTTATTAATTATTATAGTTATTTAAGTAATATTAAANCAATATAAAAAAATTTACTAAAAGTTTTTATATTAAATAACACATATAAAGTTTAAAGCTATTTTAATTAATCGCTTTATTTGTTTTTTTTATTAACTTAATAACAATTATAAATTAATTCATTTAATAAACCGTTTTTTAAAGTTATTAGTATTACTTTCGTTAATATTACTTTTAATGTTACTTTTGTTATTTTTTTAATAAAAATAAAACTGTTTACATTTAAGTTTTATTAAACCTTAAAAACTTATGTTATACCTTATAAGTTTTTATACTTTTNATAATAATTATAAATAAAACTAAAGCTAGCTGTAACGTTATTATTATTATTTAGCTTAACACTTAATTATAGCTTTATATTTAGCATATAATAACTAATATTCGCGCTAGCATTAAAAAAAAGTAAAAAAGCTTTATTTTTAAAAAACTACACTTCTTTAAACATTAATTAGTTATTAAGCAAACGTTAATAAAAGCTTAACTATATAARTAAAAAAAAGTTTTAAACTATAATACCATTATTAACTTTAATAATAATTAAAATAGCCATTAAAATTTAATAGCGTTAATAATATTACACCTTTAACCTTTTTATAATTAATTATAATATTAATAAAATATTAACTTTATAAAGCTATTTAGCTTATTATAAAACAAAACAAAAAGCTTTACGCCATTAAAATAACCTTTATAACAAATTTATAAATTAATTAAATATTTTATAATATTTAAGCAATACTTATTAATAAAAAAAAATACTAGTAAACATTTTATTACGTTTTTAAATATTATAACTATAATATTTATAACATTTTAAAAGTTAAAAATCTTTATTTTAAACTTAAAACTTACCTTTATAACGNCTTAAACTAACAGTTTATAATTATATAAAGCTATAATATAGCTAATTATTATTAAATAAAAAAATTTAAACAATAATAAGCTTATTAAGCAAACTACACACTTATTACTTATAAAAAAGCTTTTTTTAAACAAAGTAATTAAGTTAAAAATATTTTAATACGCTTTAAAACTAGCTTACAAATAGTATACTACTGCTTTTAAAGCCCGTTATATAAGTTAATTAATGTTTTATTACAAAAGTAATTTTTAAAAGCAGTTAAGTATACCTTACCGTTATAAAATTTATAAGCGTTTAAAGCTAATATTAAAAAACAACAAGTTTTACAATATAGTTATATAACTAAAGCAAGCTTTAACCTTACACAATTTTAACTACTATTAGTAGCTACAAATCGACCTAACTATACTAAACCCTTTCTTACTAGTTAGCAATTTTAAAATAACCTAAAAACCATAGCAATGTAAGGCTTCTTGCAATAAGCCAGCATTAACAGTTCTGCGCTAGGTCTAGCAACAAAACATTTCTTCCTCTTACTGCCAAAGCCCTAATAGCAAGCATATTCCTTGCTAGTAGGAAGTAACCCTACAAAAGGGCGTAACAGCACCGCAACAGCCTATAGCGCCGCCTTCACTACCCGTATTACAAAATCCCACCGAAAAGCCCTAGTATTACAAACTTTAGCAACTTCAAACGCATGTAGCAGCGCCGTTACCATTGCCAGCGCTAGTCCTACAAAGCCATTAAATAGCACTAATCTTAGTAAAAAATACAGTAGGTATAAAAGCTGCACCAGCGTTAATAAGTTGCTATTAAAGCCTTACATTACACTAAGTAATTAAAAGAATAATTTATAGTTATAAATCACTTTATTTAATTAATTTAATTAAATAAAGTTAATTTTTATAGTTATAAATAGCTTATTTTAATTAGTTTAATTAAACAGCTTTAAATAAAGCTATTTATAACCATAAAAATTAACTTTATTTAATTATTAACTATTAACTAACTTAATTAAACCAAACTATTTTTTATAGTTATAAATAGCTTATTTTAATTAAGTTAATTAAATAGCTTTAATTAAGTTAATTAGTAATTAAATAAGTAATTTAAAGCTATTTTAACATTTATTTAAAAAAGTTATAAAGCTAAATACCTTTTAAATAAGTATTAAACAGCTTTAATTAAAAAANGTAGTTTAAAGGCTAATTTTTTTCTTGTTTTTAAAACAAGTTATTTTTTTTAATAGTTTAAAATATAGCTAAAATAACTTTATTTCATTACAATAATTCTACTTAAAAAAACTAGTAGTTTTTNATTTTTTAAACTAATTTAAAAACTTTAAATTAACTAACTTAAAACTTTTTTAATATTAATACTTGTTTAAATATTTTTATTAAAATTATAACTTTAAAATGACTTATAAATATGTTCATTTTAGTAAAAATCTTTACTAATATTTTATACTTGCAAGTAACGTTATTTTAAACAAAATTCAAATAACCTAACTATTGTTTTCCTAACCTCCCGGTCAATTCCAGCTATTGCTCTACTGCCCTTACAAATTGGGTATAAGTCGAAGCCACCAGTGGGACCTTCGGGGGATAGTCCAAAACAGGTTAGTTTCTCCTATAGATACGAAAACGTCGTCTACGGATATCTGAGGCGTAATAAGAATGCTAGTCATTGCCAGTTCCAAGTGGGGAGGGTTTTGATTCTCCCAATGGAAATACAGTGTGCTATATCGTAGGTTCTTGCTTGCAACACCGTCTACCCACAAATGAAACCGTAAACGTTTAGCTCTCTTTAGAGCTTGAGGTGTCATTCATCATAGTAGGAAGGGGGGGAGCGCCGAAAAGTGGCTTGTGAGTGGCTAAAGATCGAATTTACACTCTTTGATTGGTAGCAGTGGTCTCGTACCTACCCCTGAGCTATAGGTACCTAGTGTGGATGTTGCGGGTAATCGATCAGTGCTAGGGTACATAAGTTGCATCGTATTGATATCTACTTGGATATCTATGTATCTACATACCCCAGGTACGTTTATATAGATCGAAGTACGCGAATGAATTATTTTGTTTTATTATTTTATTACTCTATTTCTATGTAACTACTTTATCCTACTTATATACGTACGCGTTTTGATAGCTACATGTATGCATTTTACCTACAATGTGAGCCGAGTAGAAAGGTGTTAGTTAAGAGTGGGGCTCCTTTGCCAGGTACTTCAATGTTGTCTACCGGCTCCAACAATTCACCTTCAAACAAAACACATGCACTAGATAAGTACGGAGTACCTACCCCTTGTTTCTTGCTATACCACAGTAGGCACTGACCCTAAGGACTGGCAGGCGAGTGCTCCCATGCGGGTATGTACCTACATACAGCATACAGTACGAGCAGGTCCCGTCCCGTCCCCCTGTTCTGGCATAACTGATTTTTGTGCTGCTTGAAATTGCAACAGCAACAACATCTGGCTGCCAGGCCAAAACTCCCCGGCACTCCCCCAATCCTTCTTTCGGCCTTTCACCAAACTGGGTACCTGCCAGCGACGTTGCCATCACCCTTTCCCTCGTCAAAAACTACAGTTCGTCAAGATACCCATTTCGCGTCATCCCTTCGTCTGCTTCATCCTCCTCATTATCTTCTTCATCGTACGCCCTCTGCCGATCAATTCGATCCAATTTGTCCTGTCCGTCTATTCCCGACCTCAAATAAATCCCCTTTTCGCGCGCCCCTAGCACTAGCCTAATATGTCGTCCCCAGCCGTGAGTAAATCCCCTATCCAGTTTGATGTTTAATTTTGTCACGAGCCTTTCTTGACCGCCTCGCGGACGCAAACCACGCTCGCCTTGGTCCATTTCTCCCATTGCTCCTACTACCACTGCCTACTACCCATCGCTTCTACTGCTAACCAGCCGCCATGATGCGTTCCCAGAAGATGATGCGCCGGAAGAAGAACGTTAAAAAGGGAATCCGATTCTGCCTGATGGTCTGTGGTGCCTCGGGCACAGGTACGACTCTCTCCAACCCCATACGCCCCTTACGCAAACCGATCCAGGTCCTGTCTCGTTACAAACAATCCAAGCCAATGCCATTGGCCTTGCCGTGATGGTATAGACTCTGACTATGACCTGTAGGCCGAACCACCTTCGTCAACACGCTCTGCAGCAAGAGCGTCTTGACCCATAAAGAGTCTGATGATGCTGGCGCCGCCCATGTCGAGGATGGCGTGAAGATCAAGCCCATCACCGTCGGTATGTACGCCAATAAATCCCAAGCTCGCTTGACTCTAACGACTTTCTAGAGCTCGAACTGGATGAGGAAGGAACCCGTATCTCATTGACCATTGTTGACACCCCTGGATTTGGTGACCAGATCGACAATGAGGCAAGGTAAGAAATATGTTGAAGTGAAGCCTATCCCGGCATTGCTAACTCTATCCTCTAAAGCTTCTCGGAGATTGTCGGTTACCTCGAGAGACAATATGATGATATTCTGGCCGAGGAGTC
This sequence comes from Lasiodiplodia mahajangana, assembly GCA_029590625.1. Classification (NCBI taxonomy): domain Eukaryota; kingdom Fungi; phylum Ascomycota; class Dothideomycetes; order Botryosphaeriales; family Botryosphaeriaceae; genus Lasiodiplodia; species Lasiodiplodia mahajangana. The sequence goes on along the minus strand of JAPUUL010000160.1, from coordinate 11,883 downwards.
GCGTATCAAGCGTAACCCCAGATTCAGGGACAACCGCGTACATGCTATGCTGTATTTCATTGCCCCTACAGGTCATGGGTATGATTGCCTCCCAAGATGTATTCAAAATAGATACACTGACCCTATCTAGTCTTCGAGAGCTCGATATCGAACTAATGAAGCGTCTCGCTCCTCGCGTCAACGTTATTCCCGTCATTGGCCGAGCCGATTCACTCACGCCTCATGAGCTTGCTGAGTCGAAGAAACTAGTGATGGAAGATATTGAGCACTACCGCATTCCCGTCTATAACTTCCCCTACGATATCGAGGAGGATGACGAAGATACCGTCGAGGAGAATGCCGAGCTCAGGGGACTCATGCCGTTCGCTATTGTGGGCTCAGAGGAAGTAATTGAGATTGGTGGCCGTAAAGTTCGTGCTCGGCAATATCCCTGGGGTGTTGTCGAAGTTGACAATCCCCGCCATTCTGATTTCCTGGCTATTCGATCAGCACTCCTCCACAGCCATCTTGCAGACTTGAAAGAAATCACTCATGATTTCCTTTACGAAAACTACCGTACCGAAAAGCTCAGCAAGAGTGTCGAAGGTGGCGCCGGAGTGTATGCACCCATTCCCATGACATATTTTTAATTTTGATTTAGCTAACTTGTTAAAGCGATTCGTCTATGAACCCCGAGGATCTAGCATCCCAGTCCGTCCGCCTAAAGGAAGAACAACTCCGTCGCGAGGAGGAGAAGCTCAGAGAAATCGAGATCAAGGTTCAGCGCGAGATCAACGAGAAACGACAAGAACTCCTAGCCCGCGAGTCTCAGCTTCGCGAGATCGAGGCCAGAATGCATCGGGAGGCTGCAGCTGCCGCCGCATCCAATGCGTCACCCGAGGCCAATGGCGAACACGACGGCAACTAAATATACTAATTCCTATTATCCGAGCTGTGCTTCTGGCGCGCTAAGAGAGGCAAATGTCGGCGATGTTAGGTGTTGATGCCGCTATAGCCCGCCAAACACGTGTCCAATGGGGCACATTATACGAAAACTTGATACCGTTTAATGGGTCTCTGAGCCCCCTCTATGCTTGCATAGCTGAATGCTTGATGGGTTTGTCAGGAATTGAAAACCGATACGATGTTCGACATGCCCCGAAAAAAGTATGGCACATGGACGGCCATTCGAGCACAGGCGACAAACCCGTCGTGAGGCCTGATCCTCCCTCGAGCTACTGATAAACATAATTCGATTGATGCAATCCCGGCATGGGACGGGAGAAAGGAGTAAATCATGTGCTGTCTAGTGTACCTTTGCAAGAAATGAGGTCTTTTTCCCTAGCCTATTATGTAGGCATTTTAACTTTTTATGTGTTATCTCCTAGTATTAGTGCTCTAATGCAGATATCAAATACCAAAACTATTTGATTTCTATAACGGAAATTTGTTTGTTTTCCACGTGAAGGATAGGTGATGAACATGGGGATAGGACACCTTGATGCAGGAACATGAGCACACCAATTTATTGACAAAAAAGCTGAGTCTACAGGCTGCTTGGTCTGAACTAGTGTAACTAGTAGGTTTAAACAAACTACCACAGCGATGCCTAAGTACGTCGCGATTTAATAGCAAGGAAACATACGAGCAAACCCAGGCAAAAAGAGATAGCGTGCCAGCAGAAAACGATGCCCTTAACCCCACAGTCCGTCCTAGTACGCCGCAAATTGAAAAACTACCCTAATGGTCCTCGAATATTTAAGTCAACGCGATCCGCAGGTTCCAATCGATTGAGACCATAGCAAGCCCATTCAAGTTTAGTTATTGCTCTGGCTGTTGAGGATTCGCAAGATGGCAAGGAACAGGTTGATGACGTCAAGGTAAAGGCTAATAGCGGCTGCAATCTCCTCTTCCACATGGTGCTTGCGCAAGACGAGCTGAGTATCGACCAAGATGTACCCAGAGAAGACAAGGGCAGCGAGACCACCATAAATCAACTCGCCGGTGCTACTGTAGGGGAAGAAGGCAGCCATGAAGCCGAAGATGACCAAGCCCCAGAGCGCGCCAAACAGATACGGCATCCACGACGTGAAGTCATACTTGGTCTGGCATGCGAACAGAGTGAGGAATACGAAGATACCACCGGTGAGAACTACGGCGTTCAGCACGATCTGTGTCTGGTAGAACGAGACGATGACAGAGATGGTATATGCTTCAAGCAGGGTAAAACCGGAGAGGAAGAGAAGGTTTGTCGGGTAGGACTTGCGCTTCCAGTACGTCAGGCACATGAAGCCGATGGCGCCGAAGAGCTGTCGACGGAGTCGTGCATGTTAGCTGAGGAGTCTTACAAGAATATATCGATGTTTAAGATCATGCACCAGGCTGTTCACCTCGATGGCGGGGTGGGGGGGGATTGCTTACGGAGACCCAGACCAATGCCGGATGCGACTGGATCCAAGTCTTGTAGTCATTGCTCCAGAAGCTTAGTCCGCTGACGATCGCGGTGACAACAAGTTGCGCGGTCAAAATAGTGTACACTGCGAGATATGAGGTCAGCAATTGTCCTCCCTCCAACGCGCGGGGGGTGCGGTATACGGCGCGCTCGGAAGGGATGAGGCTCACCTTTGCGAATGAACTGGTTGCGGATGTCGATGGTAGCCTCGGCGACGGAGCCGCCGAACTTGAAGTCGTCGGGAATGTTGTCTTCGCTGCTGCGCGGCGCGCCGCCGAAGATTCCGGCGGGGGACGATGACRACGGTGTCTGCTCGTATTGGTATGACGGGGGTGCCTGGGACCAGGTGCCCTCTTCGGGGTCCTGTGTCGGCGCGGGGGTGTACTTGGTGTTGGCGGCCATAGTTGCCCGTTCTCTCAATTTGCGACTCGATCCGTCTGCGTGTCGTATGGGCTCAGGCGATGGCTTTTTTCTCGGCGATGGAAGTGTAGCGGAGAGTTGTTGTTCGGCGATGGAAAATATGAGGTGCAAATTAGGTAGGTAGTATCAGGCAGTAAGTAAGGGAGTTGATGGAAGCTGAAAGAGCTGCCTAGCACTGTCGAGGCTGGAGGTCATGCGGCGAGCAAATGGTGGCGTCACTAAGCCTGCGACTTGTAGGTAATGGCTATTACCTATTACCGTCCCTCCTTCTTCCACCGTGTTAGGTTAGTGGCTGATTGTTTGGGAAGGTTGTCTCTTTATTGGCCGAAGTTTTAATCAAATACAAGCCACAATGTGGCTAATCAACTTCCCAAATTTAAGCTACTTAACCTTAGGTACCTAGGTAGTCTAACCCAGATAGGTTTCTCTTTCGACAATTATGATTATTAGGAGACACAACCTTGGAATACTTACTTACACACAAAGTTCGACGAAGATTCAGATTCTTTCAACATGGCATGATTGACACGGCGCATGTCAATGCTTAAATGTCGTAGATTCGCATACGATACCTACATTATTATCTATCTAGTGCCCAGCAGCATCCAGACCAGTCTTCTGAGTTCTTCCTCACCACAATCCTATATCATTGACCAATGCACGTCTGTTCCGCATCAAAAACTGGCGTGTCCTGGTTAAGACACGTTATTGGTTTATTCCAACCCGTTGCGGACGACGTTATGCATGTCAGTGACCACTTTCGGGTGGAGGCTGCATATGATAGTACCACAACCTGTGGATGAGCCACTGCGGAGAACCCGGGAAGCTGGAGGACGGCGGCGAGCTCCTGCTGTGAGTCGCAGTCCCAGATTCCTAACGGCAGTCTGCTAATGGCATACTCGCGTATAGAATAGGCACCTACCTAGAGATAATCCATAGTGCCGACTGGGTTTCAGGGGGAAGAATATCTGCTTCTATCTAGGCAAGTACGTTGAGCGCACTTGGGTAGCCGTGATGAGATACAGATCTACATTCTTATAGGGAACTTATAGCTGTACCACTATGTATGCAGCTGTTTGATAGGCAGTACAACCCCACTATATTCAGGGGCACTATTCATTAGTCCCTCCCGAGACCCCACTGTCTCTTAGAGTCTGCCCCTCTTTACATGCTTCAGGTACCTACAGGATGGATGCTAGGTGCCTTGTCCCGACAAAAATGCAAAAGAGGCCCAGCAGACATACCAGCCCAGACGTGCGTACCGTCTCCGAAGCTCGTTACTTTATGTACATAGGTACCTACCTAACTGGAAAACGCTTCCCATTTCCCCTCCTTTAGGTAGTGGATGTAGATACATACCTTGTTGTTAGGTAGTGTAAGTTAGTAGGAGGTAGTGTATGTAGTGTAGGTGCGCATAGGCATACTTAGTCCCCCCGACCCTGCTATTCTTCAGCCAATCTTCTTTTCACCGCCCCAAAGCGTGCAATCCCATTGGGCGCAAAGCATGCCAAGGGTGCCACCGAATCGCAAGCTTGCAAACTCCTCTGCTCGGTTGCGAAATTCGCCTATCAGACACTGGAGAGCGAACCATAACTGGCTGTACAAGCTGGCCAAGGTGTCACCTCTCAGCTCTCAACATATCTTTACGGACGGTACTGCACATAGGATCGATCAACGTGAGGGCCTCTGCTACTTTGACAGGAGATCTCCTGCTAGGCCTGGGAGGTTTGTTCGACAACAACACATATCGTTGTTCCGTGTCCATCTGTGTATCTTTGCGAAGGCTTTCTTTGTTGTCTTCTCAGTACAGATACAAGGACTAGCAGTGGCCGGCATCGTCATCGCAATCAACGGCGACGTCTCGGAATAGCTGTAGCACGCGCTTGTTGTTCCGTGTAACAACACCCGAGATCACCCAAAGGAGAGAAGGCCCGTATTGCGCCGCAATTTGTGCTCGTTCTCGCAACGATATATAGTCGTTCGTTACCAATACCTAACTTGTGTAGCAAGGCGCCCAAGCTCCCTACAAGCTCAATTACCCTCCCAGCAGAAGATCATAACCCTATAAATACCCGTCAAGGGCCGGCCGCGCGCCAATTGGAATCGCTGCCACCTCTCATCAACAACACGATCGAATACCAGACGTAGGTATCCTCTCCTGCGCCAAATATGGCCGACACGCCTCCTTCTCCATCACTACTGCCACCATCCCCGAGCGATGTCGTCGATCCTACTCCCCAATTGTCCGTGGAGACCAACCTCGTTCCCAAGGAGCTCAAAATCGAGAGGCTAAAAACGCCCACCACCCCAAGCACAAGGAGGCCATCCCTCCAACCGCGCACGTCAATGAATGGCCCGCTCTACATGCAAACTAGCAATAACAAGGTCCTGATCCGGAGAGTCAAGAGAAAAGGCGACGGCACCATCAAGAGCTTAACCCGTTGGCTTTTAGATAACCAGATAGGTAGGTGTCCTAGTCACTGTTTCTTTGTTCCAAATAAAAGTTTGGTTGTGCTGTTGTTGTGGTACTCAACTTGGCCCATCCGTCATTCTTCAGCTGGGCATGAACTATGAACGGCATGCTCTCGCTGACAGCAAGGGTGATAAATTCTGTCACATTTGTCAGATCCAGCCAGCTAATCGGTGTAACATTCATAGGGCTGTCATTTAATCTTATAGCTCTCATCTTCCTTACCCACATGTTTATCCCGAAGGCGCGACCTCACACACTCAAGTTCTTCATCTTGTCCTACAGCAATCCAAAATCAGGCAACTATGCCATTGGTGGTGATGACTATTACTTCATTGCTTTCTGCATTGTTCTCTTCACTGGACTCCGAGCTGGTCTTATGGAACACGTCTTCGCTCCTTTGGCCAAGCATTGGGGATTGGAAAAAAGAAAGGATATGACCAGGTTCTCCGAGCAGGCTTGGCTTCTAGTCTATTATTCATTCTTCTGGCCTTTTGGCGTGGTATGTTAACGGCCAATTTATTTCATTCCGCACAGTATTCAAACTTAGCTCCTAACCGCCAAACAGTACCTATACTACAACTCGCCCTCATTTATGAATTTTCGGGAATTATGGACTGATTGGCCCAACCGAGAAATAACCGGGCTCGTTAAGGCCTACTTTTTGGGGCAATGGGCCTTCTGGTTGCAGCAGGTTCTCGTTATTCACATCGAGGAGCGTCGCAAGGACCATTGGCAAATGCTTACTCATCATTTTATCACGATTACGCTCATGACAGCCTCGTACTACTATCACCATACTAGAGTCGGCATATTGATCCTTGTTCTGATGGACATTGTGGACATATTCCTTCCGGTAAGTCATATACCGAATATTCATATTTATATCTTTGTAACGCGTTTCTAATCAGCCTTCAGCTCGCAAAATGTCTGAAATATTTGGGCTTTTCGACAATGTGCGACATCATGTTCGGAATGTTCATGGTCTCATGGTTCTTAGCCCGCCACGTGTTTTTCAATATGGTGTGCTGGAGCATTTGGAGGGATGCCATTCACGTAATGCCCGTCGGTTGTTTTTACGGCAACAACACAAGTTTGAAGGGACCGCTCCCTATTCCCGAGGGATGGCGCCACTGGCTCGAACCCTTTAGAAATCCCGAAGGCGCACTCTGCTTCTCTCAGCCGGTGGTGTATGGCTTCTTATACACGTTGCTTGGTCTTCAGGCTATTACTATCTTCTGGTTCTTCATGATCGTTCGAGTGGCCACAAGAGTCTTGAGAGGAGGCTCGGCTGATGACCCTCGTAGTGACGATGAGGTGGAGAGTGATGAAGCAGAATATGAATATGAAGAAGCCCAACCACTCGAAGAAGAGGTGGGCGTAGAGTCCATCGACTTGAAGGGATGGGAGCGTCGAACCGGCGTAAAAAGAGCGGCATCCTCCTCGGCAGTCAGCCTTCCCGGACATAGTGACCGGAAAGAATTGCTTGGGCGCATCGGCTGTGAGAAGCAGGTTGACTGAAATTCGTCATGAACCTAGTACGAATGTTGCATTCTACAGCAATTAAGGGTCAGGCCGTCAAGCAATGCTAGCATTTGCCGTTGATTATCAGGCGAAGTTGTCGAACAGCAGGCTCGTGACGCATTGCAATCATTAGGGAAGCGCAGCCCAATCGGAACCATGAGTTCACGAGTTCATCGAGGCTCTCCGCCGCCAAAAATTACCGCAGGACATTTGACGCTGTATATAGAATTTGAAGTTTTAGTACCATACCCATACAGCATTGTTAAATCTACGCACTACCTATTTTGCGCAAGTACATGGTTTAAATCCCTTAGTAACTAGTGTATCACATAGAACAAAGCCTAACTCAAAGTAATTGCGCCTGAGAGCCCCCAGATTTAGGTACATGCTGAAGTCTAAGAAAAGTCAAGATATCGCATCGTAATGATTCATCGTACGTTCACATGGTATAACTAGTCGTAACTCTGTTTGCTTCAAACACTTATAAAAGTATCCAACCATCCCGCTACTCCTATTTCCTTTTCCCTCCCTCTTTTATCCAGACCATTAAAACATATTTATTCCCCAAACAGCCACCATATCCCCAAGATGCCCAACTACTTGCTCCCATTGATGAGCTCTGTCTCCTTCTTGATGTCGGTGTTCACGAGAGACACGGCGTTGTCGATGTTCGCAAGAGACGCAGAGAAGCGAGCCGATCTCGCCAAAAGATTCCATCAGTTGAACAGTCATCTCAGTGCAGCAGAGGCCATCGAACACAATTGCCACGCCGAAAACCGACGACTACGTTTTCACAACCGCACTCTACGCGACGACGTGATATCATGGGAGGTAGCGTTCCACGATACCGCCAGCGATGATAGCAAAGCGGAGAGGGACGCATGGAAGCGCGCCCGTGTCATCGATAGTCATATCAAGGAGTTTTGGGCCCGGGCAGGGTTGCTTCTGAAAAACCGCACCAACACCAACAAGTATCACTGGGAAGTGCTTTCTAAGGATCTCGAGCTTGCTATAGCCGAGGGCCGTGACTCCATAGCCGACTTTATCAAGACTCACAACCGATGGCACGGCCCCGGGGAAGTCATGACACAATTGCTTGACGGGCTCTGCTATGTACTCGAGCTGTTTAAGGCCGTAATAGATGCACGAGACAGTTGGCTGAGTTGTGCAGACCCATTGTCGGTCCCGCTCTCGATCGGTATAGAGTGCCCAGCGTTGTGCAGATATTAGTGACCAGCAGTGGGAATCCCTCTAGCATATCTATGCATGATGCCCCTATAATTCATATGAAAATAGATATCAAGATACAACATGCGTTGTTCCAAACCAACGGCCACCGCTGGCCAGTGATTAAACGTATAATAGATGCGCAGAGTCGGCATTAGAATTACAATGGCGCTTTTCCCAACCACTTATTTTATCGGCTCCGAATTACGTTCTGTTTCGCTAATTGAGATAATTCCAATGGTTATGGCAATGTTTTTGCTTCATGGCTTATTCTGCCAGGTAAATTATAGTTATAGGCACTGGCATAAACTAGAGAGTAATAGCAGCAACGGCCGTCGATGAAGAAGAGCCAAGGCTTTGTAGTAACACCGAGAGTAGAGAATGAGGATGAACATATCATGGCTCAAATTCGCCATCTTCATTTCCAGTTGTCACGGACTTATACTGGGGGTAGGTAATAACTATTGCTGTTGCGCAAAGATCTTCTAAGTCATCTATTTTGCTGACTAATTACCTATAAAGGCAAGTCTTCTTTGTCTGTATAACTCTATAATAACCCTGCTTCTAGACCTCACCCTCCTAGTCTCATCCTCGCGACGGCTATGGTGACGGCTACGGTCTTATGATAGCTATGGTTTATGACATATTAGTAGATGCTAGGGACTACTAGGTTTAGGACAGGTGATAAACTCTTGTTGGGTGGGAAACTCCTCTTTGGCTACTATCCTACCAATATACGGCAATAGCCTCTTTTGTTCAGCCCCCCATTCTCTGCTATATTCTCTTTCCGAAATTTCACGATAGTCTCTCCCGGTGCGGTGGCGGCAGAGGCCGCACGTTTAGGCGTCATGTGGCAAAGTTTTACAGTTACCCGGGTGACTCGTCATTTTTTGTTAAATTGGTACTATCAGGCTTTCCACCAATAGCGGAAACCCCTCGCCGCCCGCTAGGAAGTCTTCTACGATACTACCTTTCGCTATCTAACTTAGTATATTCGTGATAGAATTTACTAGATTACTCTAGATTAACAGACTTCAACTATAGGTGATCAGAATCACGGCCCGTATTCGTTACCGTCCCTCCAAACTTCTTTCTCACCAAACAGCCATCCTCCTACTAAATACATCATTACAAGGTTGTCTTCTACTTAAATTGTGAGTAACTTCATCTAGTTTACCTCTATGATGATTATTTATAAACTCGAATTTATTCAATGTCGTCAAGTATCTACTTAGTGAGCTGACTATACAATCTCCGGGGAGAAATCATGTCATACACACCCAAGATACACAAGATATTCAGCTTCCTTCAAAGATCCGGTTGCATAATCAAGTAAATATGCATAGATAATAGAAAGACTATGGAAGGAGGTAGCCGGAAGCGAAGTTAAAAAAGAAGTAAAAGGATATTTAGGACAAAAGGTAGGATTATGACAGGGGGACGCTTAAGACATGGAATGCGGCGCTACATACAATAAAAACCAACATAGAAAATAGACCACTAAATCAATATTATCCCCGTTGGAGTGACCATACGCGTTATCTCAGTGTTTATTATTGCCTAGAGTGTTGCAACAATGTGTATTATAGAAGGCAGCCACCTGAATGCCTATGGCGAATACTAACGAAGCGATTATCTTATGGATTTAGGTAAGAGAGCTGAGATACAGGCCGTAAGATAAGGGCCTGCCTTTAAAGAGCTCGGCTAGCTATGAAATTCTAAAGTGTGGCGGTCCTACGGGGCTAGGCTATCCGTACTCGATTAAACTATAAAGATGAATTCTAGAATTCTCTTCTCTTTTCTCGATATACTGACTGGAACACTGGAAATCTCTGTGGGCGAGGGGTGTAATGCTCTGGAAGGTTTGGTTAGCGTATTTGCGGCGCCGAATGAGAGTTCTAATACTAGATTTCTCTACAAGAATATCCTTCCAACTAGGCATGCAGCATTGAACTTAAGGGCTTGTTGTTATTCTAAGGACATGAGTTTGTAAGTGACAGGGATTGTGGACAGATTGGCAGTCTATGACTCTACGACACCTACTAGGTTGACAAGAGAGCTTGCACGTCTTACAAGAGATGAATGTATATATGTTTGAGCATGAACTACCAGTTGGGATCTCGCCTCCTATCATTCATCACATAATATCCTCACCTCCTTACTACATGTGCGGCATATGGGCGTTATAGATCATTGCGAGATGAGAGCCAACATTGACGATGACGTCGAACCTGTGTGACAAACACCGCCCTTTTAGATATATTTAGCAACACAAACAATAGACGTATCGAAAAAGGGCGTATCCGGATGCGCGCATGACTCGGGTCTGGAGCTGAACGGACGAACCAATGAGGTTACTTAGGGGTAAACAGCGTACGTTGCCTTCGGTCGTGTAGCTTACGCCTCGGATGTAGGTGTACTACAGTTGATTTAAAGTAAATTAGGACGGTATTCAAAAATTATGTCAGTATAAGGCCAGTGGTATAACCGGAAGAAAACCCTGTGCCGTCGTATTGGTTTTGGTGTCTATCGGGATACCAAGGAAGCACGGCGCAAGGCGAACCCGGGCGCAAGACAATCAAGGCATTGGACATTTGCTATGGCATGTTTTCTTCATTGGAATCACTCGCTCATTTGCTAGGCCTCACCGCGGCTGCAAGCCTAGCTCTTCGAATTGCCGCCCGATGTAAAATTTGGCAAGACGAATCAGGTGATGCCTTGTGTTCCCACTCACGAGCGGGTTTCGCTGGGAAAGCTCGATATTTGGTATTTGTTTACCTGGTTACGGGACCGCGACAAAGCGGTCGGATACCGGTAGAGATTGAGATGAATGGGGTATTAGCAATCAACGATTGGGAGGCGAGACATACGAGGGCACTTAGTAATAAACAATAGAATATATGTAGGTATGTATGCACCAGCGGGCGCGTACATAGCCGCTTCGATGCAGCAGCAGCCATATCCATACAGTGGGTAGGTTAAGCATACATTATTTATCCCTTGGGTTAGCAGATACGCACGCATGCATGCAATAGGATGCGTGCGCATGCAGATCTCCTCGTAAAAAACGCCCCCGTCAAAGTCACCTGCGGCGGTGCGATGTCCTGCTGAGCGTCCCGACGGCTGGTATGTCTCACAGCCACGGCATCTGAGTGAAAGAAAATGACGAGGAATTTATAATACCTAGAGAGAGATGGAGAGTGAGTGGGCGTTGAAATGTAGCTGGAAACAGAAGTTTGATCTCATTGGTCGCTTCGTTGTTCTGGCTACTAACGGATTCGATGTGACGGTATGTTCGTCTGTTTTGAGTCAAAGGATTCTAACCTAAACCAGTTTGCTCTAAGTAAGTAAGTAAGTAACTCGTACTTGTAGGTCACACGGTTCGCAGCACTTGTTGCACTATTGTTCGTAAATTGTAAATTGTACATACATCCTTACGACGCATGTAAGCAAGGGACAATAAGAGTCTCTCCGACGACGGGGAGGCCGTTTGGAAACCCGCCTGAACGAGAAGATCTACATACGAGGAAGCACGGACTCTGAAGAGAACCAGTGACTTGACACAAAAAAAAACGGCCGTAACTACACACGGTATTGGGATGCATCTCGTATTGGAAGACCCGAGCATTCTGGCTATACTAGTATAAAAGACCCAAGTTGCCATCAGCAATATTAAAGTTCCAACCCAACAACCAACCTAATATCAACACCAAGTCTAAATCAACGACACTCTTACACATCTCAAACTTAATCTTTTTCTCCCTCCACAAATCAAATCCATCTAATCTCTCATATTCTCGTTTCTCCACAA
>JAPUUL010000016.1:0-43662 GCA_029590625.1 Lasiodiplodia mahajangana | reverse complement strand
CAGGGAGGCGTCAAATGCGGCGAGGATGAATTTGCCATCTTCGGATGGGTCGCCAATACCCCTGATGTGAAAGGTGGGTGTGGTTGACATTGATGCAGTTCAATTGGCGCTTTTCCCCGCAAAGTACAAAAGAGTTGCGGAATGATTATTACTCAATTGGAATGGTGCCGGTGTTTTGGTGTCCCCCTCTTCCTTTATAAAGCCAGTGAATCCTACGACATGGAAGGCGACGGTGAGTAGTCCGCGGGCCCCCGTGCAGGCAACAGCATTCGGACTTCGCGATCTCACTACGTATCCCCCGCCCGATATCGTTGAACTCCGTCGTCAGCGCTATCTGCGTTGGAGAATCGGTGAGAAGATGCTCAACATTGATCTAGGCATCTCACAACTGATGTATCCTTCATGCATTCACCGCAATTCGTGCTAATATATTCGTATATATAAGCGTCAGGGCAATTGTCCTTCTATAATGGCGGGCTATTTTCTCTCATGTTTAGGCGTTTAACACATAGGTGCTTGTAAGTTCAGTCCTGTCGCGGGCTTGGATGTATTCGGATAATTGCCTTTATAGGAAACTAGCCGGTCTAGTTACCCCGGGAACACCGAATATCGGAAGTCTGTAGGAACTACATTGCAACGTCATAATCGATGGCGTATTTTGGAATCGTAGCTGGGCTGATGTTAAAGAACAGCTGTTTTNCTTTGAGATTCGGTTGGGGTTAGGAAGCGCTTCAGCTTGTGTTGGGAGACCAAATAGGCAGAAATTGTTGTGACAGGGTCTGTTTGTCATACAGAGGTCCCAGTCGTTATCTAATCTATACCCAACGATGACGCGGGTCGGGCGAACCGACGCGCGATGACGTTGCAAGAAATATACAAGGTTATCAGACAGGGGAAAAATGAAACGAGACATTAATAGGTGAGGGACTTGAATAATCATGAATGTGTGAGTAAAAATAGATAATTATGCCCTTTTATTTAGTGAGTTCTGGCCTATGCCAAAGTGTGGTTCAGGTTGTCAAATCTGGTTGGTGCGGGCCGGGGGTCGATGCTTGTAGCAACGACACGATCGAAACCAGAATGCCTCGGGAGGGTAGCAGCAATGATACAGTGGCGCATAAAACTGAGGAAGGACACAGAATCAAAATCCGCAATCCTCCGTATAAAATCTGCCATCATTGTCACTGTTGCGCTGCAGAATCCAATCGCTCGCAAGCTCCGCGGCGGCGGTCGGATTGCGCACGGACGCCCTAAATGATGAATGTAGGGGTTGATTTTCGCCGCGGCGGTCGAATGCGACAATGTATTAGATATAAGATCCCTCAATGACATTCCATCTCGACACATACTCTACTTTTCGCAATTCACATCTTTACCAAGTCCGCATTCGACCTCTCGTACACGAGCTGTTTGTATATACTGAAAAGGATCTTGAAATGGTCAAGGTAGTTGTCGCTGGAGGCTCCGGCCGTAGGTAAACCCTGGCTGCTTCGTTCCAGTCTGAGTTAGTATAACTGAATTCTCCATAGAGGTTGCGCGAGAAGTAGTCGATGCTCTCGTAGCGTCAAAGAAACACGATATAACGATTTTCACGAGAGGTGTGAGTACATATCAATTGATTGATTTATGAGGATCTAGAGTTGATAATATGCGATTATAGCTGGCGCCAACTGATGCCATTGCGCGCGAGGTGAAATGGCAAACCGTGGATTACCACGACAAGGCAGCTTTGATCGAAGCGCTCCGAGGAATACATACAGTCTTGTCCTTCGTGCAGCTGCTCTCGGATCCCGATCAGACGGCACAGAAGGCTCTGATTGATGCATCAATCATGGCTGGTGTGAAACGCTTCGCGCCGAGCGAATATGGAAGGTAATACTCGTTGTTTACCCCCGCAGTCGCGCGTTAAACTATCAACTGACTCTATCCATAGTCGAGGATTAGATAATATGGCCTGGTGGCAAGGCAAACAAAAAGTTAGAGAGTACTTGAGAGAAGTGAATGATAAAGAGACCGTAAGATATCCTCTCTCAACCAATACGCATGTCCCGAACGGCGATAACCAAATCTTGTCCTTGATCAGGTTATCGAGTACACATTGTTCCAACCTGGCTTGTTTCTCGATTACTTAGCCTTCCCACACAAGACATCGAAGCACATGGATCCTCTCCAAACCGTTTTCGACTTCCAGAACAGACGTGCGCTCGTTGTGGAAGGCCACGAGGATGCGGTTATGACACTGACTACCGTGGCGGATGCTGCTGCAATTATTGCTCGAGCCGTCGACTACGACGGCAAATGGCCGACTACAGGAGGCATCTGTGGCAACAGGGTTTCGATCTCGCAAATCCTGGAAATCGGCAAGAGAGTACGAGGTATGAAGAGCCCTTTTTTAGCAGAGAAAAAGAGCCTCCGGCGTACTAATACGATGTTTAGGACGCCCATTTGCCGTTGAAAAAGTGAAGACCGAAGATCTCGAGGCTGGACAACTAAACGCTTCGTGGAGTCTTGAAGCGGTTCACCAAGCGGTTCCAGATGATCAAGCACAGGCTCTTCTCAAAATGGTGTGTATCGGGACGCTTCTTAGCAGCTCTAAGGGTGCATGGAACTCATCGGACGAGATGAACCAGCTCTTTCCCGAGTACGAGTTTACCTCGATCGAGAGGTTCCTTTCGCAGGTATGGGAAGGGAGGCCATGATGTGTGGCAATTCATTATGGGTACGGTATCTGTTCCCTGCAATCGGAGTATTCGAAATTACATTACTGTGGGCTTAGAGCATCATGCTAGCATCTTTATAGCATATGTAGTGCACTCTACCGTCCCCACCTGCGCGTGCGGTAAACCTATAGGTACGCGGTTGGCATTAAGGCTGCCGATAAAACCTGTTGGGGCCATCCTTTCATAGTCAACTATGACGATTCCACATTTCCTTAGAGTATGGGGTTTGGATACTTCGTGTGAGGCGTGCTAGCTACGAGGGAGGCCGCATTTACCCCATGGCTACCTGGTCAAGACTTTTGTGTTATCCTGGCATGGCGCTTGAGGCATAGAGTGGATGGCTGGGGTGAAGAACTATGGCTTCTCGTAGTGCCAACCGATGTCGCCGAGTGCCCTATATAAAAAGAGCAGGGCTAGTACTCCTGAGGTGGAGGCGTCTTGGGTTGAGTGTCCTTGAACTAGGCGGTCGGGTATTGAGTCGCAGCATTGCCGAGACATGCGGCCTTTGTGTTCTCGAGGGATAAGCGGCGCTGGAGTGGAATAATGTCCTAATTGGATCGTTGAAATCGTTGGGCACGTGAAGCACGGGACGTGACGTCGTGATGCGGACCATCTTTTGTCCAATCGAAAGCAAGGACTGTTAAAATTGCCAAATTAGGCGGCGGCTCCGCACCGGACGGGACGGGTTATCCGTTGGCTCCTCGAGCGGAGAAAGAGAGCGCGATGCCAATCCATTTTCCTCTGCGCCGTCTATAAAAGAGGCGGCGACTTCATGAATCTTCACATTTCTCTTCATCGCCGTCGTTTCAATTCTTCAATTGGTGCATCATCTAACATAGCCTGAACTCTCGCAAGAGCTGCTAGGGAATTCCTTTACCGCGTCGCGCGTTACGACAGTCTTTTCGCCATTCCCCCAAGGCTAGTTCAAAATGACGGCGCCCTTGGGGATCGCTCTCGTGGGTGGGGGCATTTTTATGAAGGAGCAGCACGTGGTAAGTCCTATATCCCCGTAATGAATTGCCCTTTTAGCTATGGAACGCAATTCTCAGTACACCTATGAGCAAAGGGTGTGGGTGTCTGTCAAGCTCCGTGGGCTAACGATGGGAATCTAGCCTGCCGTACTTGCCTGTCCTCTGGTTACTGCTAAAGCTGTCTGGTCGCGCTCGTTGAAATCGGCAGAAGAAACCGCCAAGCTCCTAGCAGATGGTGGTGCTACTGTCGATGTCTATTCGACTGAATCTGGGCCAGACAAGTCGTACGATGATCTCTTGAAGCGCCCAGACATTGCTGGACTTATCCTGGCCCTCCCTATTGTGGATCAGCCGAGCTATATTGAGAAAGCCCTAGCTGCTGGAAAGCATGTCTTAGCTGAGAAGCCGATTGCTAAGGATATTGACACAGCTGTCAAACTCATTGAGTACTACAAAAAGGTCTCGATAGAGACTAAAGCAACCCTAGCTATTGCTGAGAACTTCCGCTTCCAGAAAGGTTGGCCTTACGCCGTGGATGAAATCAAGAAGTTGGGCCGGGTGACTGGCTTTGTTGTGAAGATATGTTCTATGATGCAGACGGCCAACAAATACTATAATACCCCGTGGCGCACTGTACCCGAGTACCAGGGCGGCTTTCTTCTCGACGGAGGTGTTCATTATACTGCGGCGCTTAGAAAGCTGCTGGGCCAAGATCCTGTGGCCAGCGTGATCGCGATGACATCGTTAGTCACAAGCCACTTGCCCCCTAAGGACACAATCAACGCCATCATACAAACCCAATCCGGTGTCGTGGGTTCGTACGTTCATTGTGCAGGGACAACACTGAAAGGTTTCGACTTCCATGTTGCCTGTGAAGATGGCTATGTTGAGGCCGGTCCCGATAAGGTGGTTACGGTCCGTGGCGTTGGAGCAGACGCGAAGGCTGAGGAGAAGACCTTCGAGAAAGGTACTGGGGTTAAAGAAGAAGTTCAGGCTTGGGCAGAGGCATTGATATCTGGGCAGCCCAATCCTGAGCAGGCACCGGAGCTAGCACTGGGGGACCTAGAAATCTTGGAGAAGATGTTGACAAGCGGAGACCAGGACGGAGCGAGGCAGAAGCTACAGTACCAGTAGGCGTGTTCTTACGCCTCTTGGATAGGCAAGACATCCAGGCGGTTGCGAAGAGCCTTGGGGATTAGGTAGTAATTATAATTTGCTGGAAGACTCGGCCACGAGTAGTTTCTCTAAGCCTTGACGAAGCTGATCGTTCATTCCATTGATGTTCGGGCGTTGAGTGGCGCGATCAACAAACACATGGACAAATTCACCAACAGCCTTGACCTGCTCCACATGTTTTTCGAACAGTGCCACTTCGTAGACTACGCTAGATTTACTGAGCTTGTTGACACGTAAGCACAGCTCAGCCACCTTGGGGTACGAGATGGCAGAAAAGTAGTCGCAATGGGTGTGCGCCATCAGGGGATGCTGAGCTGAAGTAGGCGGATGTAGCCCGCAATGATCCATGAGATATGAATTAATGACCGAGTCGAAGCTACGCGATCGCCCCGTTAATGTTAGGTTAGGGGAAGTCTCAGCTGGTGGCGCACGAGATGCCTACTCACAGGAAGTTGTAGACTGAGTTGTTCATGTGGTCGTACATATCATTGTCGCTCCTAATGAATCCAGTGAGGATGAGCCTGTGTTTCTTTTGAAGAGAAGCGCGTCGCCGGTGGCATTGGTTCACCATACCATCGCGTCCTATATTCCAGCATAAACGGGTAATCCTGCCGGGTTCTACCTTTTAAATGCTTCGATGTTGACATTTCTATTTTTATTTAGGGACATAGGAGACCCTTTGGCTGGGGGAGATGAGGTTCTGATGTGATGAGTTGGGAGATGGATGGAAATAGGTAATGGATGCGATAAATGAGATTAAGTGATGAAGCTGGGGATCGAAGCCGAGGTCTAGGCTGCGGGTACCTCGTCTGGATTTAGGTACCAAGGTGAGGAATTACTTGGTACGTATACGGTCTGCGCTGGGGTCGGGCAGGGGATCGGCGCCGTCCTGTGGTCCCTGTAGCACAGCACCAGCAATGCCTGGGCTGTCTGCCACTGCCGTCAGCGAGGGGTCGGTCAGATTCTGCCGCGCCCAACCGCCAATTTTTCCATGATTGGTTCGCTGGCTGCCATTCGAGGCGCATCGTTACAACAACAGCAACATCATCTGTCATCTGGTCGCATTTCCCGCCATTGTTCCAATACCACATAGACATCATCGCATCATACTCTAGATTTATCCACAAGTTAAACTGACGTACTTGACTTCGATTCTGGCCCTTGCCCATCGGGCGAAAAGGCTGCTCATTCGACCCATCATGAGTCAAACTACCGAGATGATCTCGTCGTCCTCTGCCTCTGCGACCATCGCGATACCCGAATTCGAGTCGCTGTCTGTAGGGAACTCGAGGCCTACCGAGAAATTTGATGGAGAGACACCAACCTCGGCAAAAGAGCCCAATTCAGATTGGCCTGCGCCTTATTATCTCGAAAACGGATTACGACGCGTGGCACCCTACAATTTTACCTACAAGACGTGGTGCAAACAGCGTTGGAGGGGTAGAGAGGTGCTGGATGTCTTCGAGAGCGAATTCAGAGACCGCCCGCTCGCCTACTACAAGCATGCGATCGAGACGGGCCAGGTATGTGTAGATGGGAAAATCGTGCCTCCTAATCACATTCTCAAGAATGGCAATTTGGTCTCCCATACCATTCACCGG
Source organism: Lasiodiplodia mahajangana (assembly GCA_029590625.1). Lineage (NCBI taxonomy): Eukaryota > Fungi > Ascomycota > Dothideomycetes > Botryosphaeriales > Botryosphaeriaceae > Lasiodiplodia > Lasiodiplodia mahajangana. The sequence continues at coordinate 37,194 of JAPUUL010000016.1, read as the reverse complement.
CACGAGCCGCCAGTGTCGGCGGCGCCAATAGATATTCTTCACGAGGACGATGATATGATTGTGATCAACAAGCCGTCGGGCATCCCTGTTCACCCTGCCGGCCGGTACAATTTCAACTCGGTCATTGAGATCATGAAGTCTGAGCGTGGCCCAGAGTGGATCGCCTATCCTTGCAACAGATTAGACAGGCTGACTAGTGGGATTATGTTTATTGCAAAACACCCCAAATCGGCAGAATCCCTTGGCGAGCAGATTAAACAGCGATCTGTTCGCAAAGAGTACATTGCCAGAGTTATTGGCAATTTTCCAGATGGAGAGATCGTCTGCAACCAGCCTATCCTTCAGATATCCCCAAAACTTGGCTTGAATAGGATACGAGCGGATGGAAAATCTGCCCGGACCGTCTTCAAGAAGCTGGCTTACTATCCTCCATCTGAGCCGCGAGTGCGGCCATCTTCCGCCGAAGTATCCAGCTCACCCCAAGAGTCTGCCGAAGAGAAGTCCCGGCCGTGGATACGAAAGGAAGGGTACTCTATTGTCCGCTGCCTTCCCGTCACTGGCAGGACTCACCAGCTTCGCGTTCATCTGCAGCACCTAGGGCATCCAATTCAGAATGATCCAATTTATGCAAACCAAAAGGTCTGGGGCATTAACCTGGGCTGCAATGACCCTGAAGCACTCGAGAACACAGATGAAGACATTATGACAAGACTGGACCGGATGGGGAAAGAGGATGTGGCTGATGCCGTTGCATATCACGACGAAATGGTAGATCAATATTACAAGAAAAAGGCAGAGAAGATGTCTGGCGAGTTTTGCGAAATCTGCGATACCCCTTTGTATACAGACCCAGGAGATCAAGAGCTGTCGTTGTTCTTGCATAGCTTGCGTTACGAGGACGCTGGGGGTAGTTGGAGCTACGTTAGCCCTCTGCCCGACTGGGCTTTACCCCCGCCTGGCCTCGCTGGTCCAACCAAAGTTGGCAATTTNAGACGAGCTAGTTGACGCAGTAAAGGATGAGAATCCTGAACTGGCGAACTAGCAACATCTCACCTCCCAACGTCAAAATAACATCGAACGTGATAACCTTATTTTCAATTGCAAATGAGTTGTTTGCAGCTCTACGCTTGTGTAATTGGATTTTGTCAACACCGTGTTCAAACCATAGGCCCTGGCCTCGTTGACACAGTCCTTAGACACTGTCCGGGCTCTAGATCGGTCCTGTCAGCGAGCCACAGCAAGTTCCTTTTGTCCAATCAGTTGACAGGCAAAGTCTCCGTTACTCCGGTCAGGGCCTCCAGCTTCAGGCACGATGAGGTCGTTTAGCCCTAACAGGGTTCCTGCAGACACAACAGAGTTTGCTGGTTGCAGCACTATAATCCCAGAAAGAACCCTGTTCCATATTTTACGACGCTATCATTGCTAAGTTATTTTCAACACTTTCTAGAAGACTGCGCGTGGCAACTAAACAGCGTAACTGTTTCGTACAACAACACGGTAGTTGGTCTGAGGCCCACCGACAGCCAGTGTGAAGACGTCGTCATATCTCCCTCGAAATACACGAAAACTTGTGGCTCGTATCGAGAGGCTTCGTGGCCTCCTGTAAGAGCTGAAATACATTTGCCTATCGATCGACTTAGATTCGTTATGGACGTAATAGTTCTATTGCGTTCCCTGCAAAAGGAGAATATGATATTACTTTGGATTCTAATGTGCTGCATTCTTTTCTACTTATGGTGCATGGCAGCATTAGTACATGCTAAGGTAGGGCTCTAGGGTTCCTGGCCATGAGCTACCTACTTAGACAAAGCCCTGCCGCTAATGTACAGTATACCTAGCATCCATTTTTCGGAAGATGCCTTGATCCACGTCAACTAGGTAGGCATCTCTTTTAGCTAGTGAGGTAGTCTGCGCTTGTTGTACCCACTCTTGGAGTCTTGGCTGAAAGACCTGGAATTCAGGTTCGATACTCCATACCCAAAAAGACTGTAGCAGGTCTCTTAGGCCAATAGCCCAGCGATCTCCTCCATGGGCCATGGCGGTGCTTGGTATATGATGCTCCAGAACACAGCAAACCTTGTTACACCACGACTATACTGTATGTGTGACGTACCGACCAGAAGTTATGGATTACCATGTGTCTACTACTGTACTTACGTACATCCACTTATAGTGCGCTCGTAGCGTAAAGTCTATTTACTATATCCATCCTTGCCATTGGACCACCCGTTTATTCGAGGATAGTCTTCGGATGAGCGTCGATACCACCACTTCCCGATGTCTTGCAGATGTTTTGCAGAAGTCCTACCGCCCATTGAAGGGGGTATGCCACATCTCTCGGAGATCTCGCGGGTTTCGAGTGGGAGAAAACATTACCGCATTCAGCCATAGCTGAACTGTCATCGTCCGTCCTTCGGCTAGCTAAACTATAATAGCAGGTGTCACACGGGTCACAGGTCACAGATACCACACAGCGTATGTGACCGACTATGCGTAGTGGTGTAGACACTTGTGTATGTAATGGTGTCCGTGTGTAGTGTAGTGTAGTGTAGTGTAGTGTAGTGTATGTATGTATGTATGTACGCAGCACTGGGGAGAGTCCAAGAGACCAGGCCAACAGGGGTTGGTCCGGTTCCCATTCCTCACCATCGTCGATAATAATCGACAGGGGGCTCATTAGTCTACCTACTACTTCAGTACAGCTGTAGGAACTGCCAACAGGGAGGGTCGTGTTGTGTGTGGGTCATTCACTCCGCTGCGTTTTGCCCCATCCAATGCTCATTATATATCTACCATGACGCCAATGGAACCCTGGCAGTCTTGGGTCGTTCATTGTTGATCAACTCCAGCCTGCCAGCGGACTTCTCTCCTCCAGGCATACGACGAAAACAACCACCGACACACCTCGAACTACTAACAAGGCACAATACGTGCTCCAAACACTGCGGATATGGATCATCTCACCACCAACACACTCCCGTCGTCGTCCTCTCGAAACTCCTCTCCGGCTGTATCAAACTACTCAGAATCATCAGTCAATATGACTAAGCCAGCCACTGAAAAGGCCAAGGTTGGCAAGCGTAAGGGTAGGTCTTATCCGTTATAGAGGCCCTGACATGATAATCGTATACGAGAGATTTGTCATTGACAGTGCTATTTAGGCACTAGGAGCGTATCTACTCTCACACCCTCGCAGCTTGCTCGGAAGCGTGCCAATGATCGGGAGGCTCAAAGAGCCATTCGAGCGCGCACCAAGGAACATATAGAAAATCTTGAGCGAGAAATAGATGAGCTCCGAAGCCAACAGAGCCGGGACCAGACGGTCCGAGATTTATTAGGGAAGAACAGAGCCCTGGAAGAAGAAGTTAGGCGCCTACGGGAAAGCTTAGGAATCCGTAATGCGGGACCTGGCCTTCAGTACCCAAATTGTACGCCCCTCTTACACGCCATATAAAGTCGCGGCTTGACCATGAGGTTTGAATATCAGGGCTAATTATCCAGCAGCATATAACGGTTCCAGCTCTCAGCCGTCTCCATATGGGCATTCTACACCTGAATATCCCATGGTGCCAGACCTGCCCCCGTACAGCAACGTCCATGACACCACGAATGTCTGGCCTGCTTCAGTACCATGTTCTTTGCCGTCAACAGTCTCGAGCCCCTCGTCACCGGCGGCACCAGACGATTTTGGTGGGAATTACTTCCCGGCTAACACCTCGTCCGCTATTCTCGAGAGATCTAGCATGCCACCAACGATAAACTCGCCGGCGGCGTCAATTATCACTAGTGACATGGGCTTTGACGATGTCAAGTCAGGTAAATTCCGCCTCGCAAATGTGTTGATCGTACCTGCAGAGCTGAAGTCTAATCAGTTCCATCTAGAGTTTGGATGCCCACCACAGATCGGCATCGTGCCCATCTCTCCAACATACCACCAACCACCGTGGAACGTGTACACCGGGCCGGTGTACTACTAGGCGTCCCCGGCGAGAATTTAGCACGGCATTCGGGCCCATCTTATTGGGGAGTACCGGTACTCACCTCGAATGCCTGCTGCCAAGATGACGCTCTCATCTCTGGCTATATTGCTGATTGCCGGCGCTTAACGGACCTTTCTGGTGGGCAGCCACCACGAGAGGTCGCCCCGGGCTCGCATAGCCCAAATATACGGCCCCTTCTACATGCCCACGGGCATTTGCTTGCTTCTCTCGGTCTGCAGGGCCCGCAGGAACAGGCAGGTCCTGATTATCCACTCGTCGATATTATGACATCTATATTCGACATGAATGGCCTCGAGCTCCCACTGGAACGCGTCGGTGTCTTCCTTTTATTCAAGGCACTGATCGCTTGGCTGGTGCAGCCCACGAGAGAGGCATACGTCGGGCTACGGGAAATCTTCCCGCCCCAGCCCAACCAGCAAGCAATACCCCATCCTCAGTGGATGGACTTCATTCTATGGCCTCATCTCCGCAGCGCGGTCATCGAGAGGCAGGTTGATTACAACACACCCGAGTTTCGACACGTTTACTGTACAAATTTGCGGCTGAAAAACTGGCCGGTGGCCATCACGGAGGCGTTCACGGTTGATTTCTCCACGGGCTCGGTCTACGCGACGGCCGAGCTCGCGGAACACGTATGGGACTTACGAAACTGGGGCATGCACGAAAACTTTACACGGCGTTATCCCCAGCTGGCGGCTTATCTGGGGCACGGATGGTCGGGATAGAAGGGAGCGAAAGACTAACAAGGTCACACTATCGCTAGGCGTTCTTTTTTTTTTTCTAGGAAAGGTATGGGGCGAATGAAAGGAAGGAATGGTTGAAGATGCTTGCCCCCAGAGGCATTATTANTACCACGGAGGACATTTGGCGTTTTATGCCTCCTTTTCATGGGAGACTCATAGGATGGAGTTATATATATTGGGCATTATAGCATCGACGAGGCGCGACTTGTGTGTGTGTGTACGGCAATTGAAAAAAAAAAGATTTTGATCAAATAGAATCCACGCACCGTGGTCATCAATAGAATAGAGGCATCGCATCACATTTCTTAACAATCCCTTCCGCTGGACATTAAGTCATCGAGTCATTCTCACGTCACCTGAATCAATGTTTGTTTGACAGCTTGCTCTTGTCAAGACAGATCCGGGGTAAGAGTTCCCCAGAGACCAAACTGGAGACTGAACGCCGTGGATCTCTATCGTCGAACTCGCCCAACATGACATGCCCACGTAGGTCTCATATAGTTGCAATCAATTTATCTAGACATATGGTAATTATATTACTGGCATATTGTCGTATCGATAGAATTGAAAGGGGAACAGTATATGTCGGCTAGGGTGCTTTAGCATTGCCATGCAACACTTGCCCGCGGCATGGCTATACTACGGTTCCTCCAATACCAAAAGCAACGGGAGCATGGCAGAGGGTCTTCCTCCGAAATCAAAACATGCTCAACAAATTCCTATTTGATCTACGGAGTTCGATGAAGATGTGAGCTAGTTACTAAAGCCAACCTGCTCCGTCTTCGGGAAATTACTACTAGTAGAGAACTACGGGCGAGTTAGTGAGTGCGAAGTGCGGGACAACTGCGCTCTTAAGTCCTGTAGTGGGACCGCAAGGTGAGCGGAGCGGCAGGCCTTCTAACATCGCGAATCTCGTCGCAACCACACCGAGGTACCCGTTTAGGACAGTAGCACTGTGGTACGAGGTAACTGAACAGTAATTTTGGGGGAGGGANGGGGGGGGGGCCAAGGTTGGGCAGAGAGAGACACCCAAGCATTTTCGAGGCTAGTCGAATACGGTAAGAATATACCTAATCGATGATCTCTCCAATATGAGAAAGTGAGCAAAAAGTGATTTCGGCAGGCTCCAAGTCCCTTCCCCCCCCCCTTCCCCCTGCCTTTCTCATCATAATCGACGAGATATGGTAGGCAGATATGATGTCCCCACAGAACGCGTTGGGCTTGTTCGGGGACTGTGGGAATACCTTACGCCTGGACTATCTGCATGGAGTATAACGCCCGGGGGGGCTCAACAAGTGTAGTGCACTTCACACGCCTTTTATCCACTCGGAGCACTAGACTGGATATGCCGGGACCGCTATTGCGTGCAGGGGCAGGCAGAGTTTTGTTTGTTGTTGTTAAATATCAGGCTGTGATGGAGAAAACGGATGAGGCACAGCTTGTGTATACGAAGTATGACTATTCGTCTATATTATCGGTCTAATCCTGTTCTGCACAGACAGACATGAACACTCAAAGAAGATAAGCAGCCGCCGTATGATTAGACGACGTGATGCAGAGGCAGGCAATGTACATATCATAGTTCAACTAGTCTCGCTGCCGGGACGGTGGGACTTGGCGCGAAAAGCCGCAGACGAGAATACGCACCGAATACTATCCATCGCCCGTAGTAACGTATTATCAAGGCTATAGATGGGAACCCAGAGTTACGTAAGACCTAAGAATTTTGCATTGAGAGTCTTGCGCGTCTATTCTTGCTAATTGAACGCTGTTCTGAAAAGAAGAAGGCCACCTGCTCCTGGATGAAGATGACGCCTACGCAAATTCAATATTTAGTAGAGTACGTAATATTTCCATCGCCTATGCGAGGTTGTTCGCGACAGATGACCTAGTTCCCTATAATCCTACTCCGAGAACGTCTTTGATAACCTGAAAGAATGCCGTCAGAGATCACGTTGGCCGTGGTCATAGCGGTTACCAATTTCTTACGTCAAAAATTCGAGTTATGCCTAAGCTTCTTCGCTGCCATTCTCATCATCCGCGGGCACGTGGTTCGGGAAGTTAAATGTGCGTGGCGGGAAAAATGAAAGTTTCCCGGGTGGTAAACTTCATCAGACGTTTCCCGCTAGCAGAGCATACATAGTACATGAGGGTGCGTTCGTCGCTAAGTTACTGCGGTATGTGGCTGCCCGCTGTGGTAGACTGGTAGTTCCAGGGATCACCCCTTATCATGCGCCTTGCGCAGTAGTCGATCCCAAACCAACATTTCCCCCTTGCCTAGCGTCGAGGATGGGCTGCTGGGATGCTTTGGCCGTCTCTTTGTAATTCGATGATGTGCTGTTTTTCTCTAGCCTAGTTTCTGCTTAGGATGCTTCCGTACTGCACGATGTAAGTATTTAGTACCCCCGCGGATTGCCCGGGCGTCTGCTAGCATCACTACTGTATTATACCAACCCACTATCATCGAAGCAACAAGTGTTACCTGTATATATATAGACGTGTGTGCCGTTACTATACTAGATCTGTGTTACCGCCAGTTTCAATACACCATTTCCTTGAGAAATAGCGATGTAACCGACGATTTTGACGCGGGGAAAGGCCTTCTGAATTAGAAGCAAACGCAACTGTTGCGATGTCACCGCATAACTACAAATATCATATCTCAAAAGGCCATAGGGTTGGTTCTAGGTTATTAATACTTCTTTCATAAAGTTGACGATGGTCTTGGTTATTCTTGGATGAGCGTGATCGCTTGGCCTGGATGAGTGAGAGCCTTCATAGCTCCCGATTTCTAGCTGGTTGCCAAGGGCATGAGAGGCTACTCCTCCGATAATAGGGCTCTAAATAGCGCGTCTGTAGCTGTGGCTTACCCCTCCGTGTATATTTACAGGTTATGGGCCGGGGTCAAGCCCCTATGCAATTGAGATTGCCTCGCCGCGTAGTGTTATGTAGCTACAAGGAGTATCCCAGAGATGAGGGGGCACCTTGCGCCAAATTTGGGCACTGCACATCATCTCGGTAGTCGCAAGAGCAACCCACTAGAGTTTAGCCGCCTATAGGTCTTACTTAGGTGTTGCTTACAGTCTGTAACACATGCGAGTTAATGGTTACAGGGTGCGGAGGCGGCCTTCACCTTCACGAGAAGTTAATGACCGGTCTCCTATGGAAATGGCTTTTCTTGATATCTATTGAGAATAATGTACAGTGTGTTCGTTGCCGGCCGGCTCAAGTTATCCTGGTTGTTATGCTTATGATTAGTAAACTGCTTAAGGAGCCTTGAAACGAGCTTCCATATTGATTGACAAGAGAGAAATGAGCCAGTCAGCAACCACAAAAAGGGAAAGTTCAAAACAAAAACTCCACTTGTAAGCCGTCTCTACAGTGATGCGTCGTAGTATTGGTGTTACACAAGAAATAGAGCAAGGGGACTTGTGTCCCCATGAGAGGGCCTGGAATTTCTAGGTACATCATTGTCTTATTTTCTCTACTTGTCTAGGCATACCCCCGACGCGAATGATACTTTCCAGTTCAGCCCGTCGTCGTCTTTCTCTGATTCGGTCTAGTCATAATAAGATAGCTTCTTACCTAGGTGTTCAAAGCTAAGCCACCAACAATGCGTCGTGCCAAGACTGCGATATTCCTTTTTAGCTCACCAATCGCCGATTGGAGCCCCTGAAGAGATATCGAGGCGTATTTGCTTGGAGCCTCGTGCCTCCGTATATTTGCCTTTAGCAAAGGAGGCGGGCGGCGTGACCTGTAGCGTTTTAGGCATCCTCAAGACCTGAACGGGTACTTCGTATTAGTCGTATTACCCTTCAGCGCGGTGCTATTTCAGCTAGGCGAGGGATAGTGTCTGATACTCTACGACTGGCTTGCTGGGCTCTAGCAATCCCTACCGCCCTTAACTTGTGGTAACAAGTGCTTGGGTGTCGATAGACGCAAATCGACGCAGTGATATGACCTCAATAGTCACGAGCAAGATGTCGTTACAAGCCGGGTTCGCCCTCATGCCCGATCTGGACGAAAGGGGCCTTATGCGAGTCATACTGACAATGTGTTGGATGCTGTTTAGCATCACTACTAGAGATACTCTGTCTGGCTAAGAAAGCTGATGGTAGGTGCTCGGTAATTCCCCTCAATGACTGGAAACCGGGGTATAGGTCTGCCATTATTGTGCAACGACCCCAGAATTTTGTTAGAGATGGCTTCCGCTAACGTATACAAAATGCTTTGTTCAGTAGGAAGCGGTTTCATGATAGCTGCACGCTTCCCCACGAACGCACGATTCAAGCCCAATCCCCCAAACTCTTTGCGGGTTGTTGACTCGAAATCAAGCGGCGCTCGAGACGAGACAACCGTAGCTACCCGTGCTTTGGGGATGATCTCTTAGCTTGGATGCCAATGAAGAAGCTTCACGTTTCACCTGGCTCATCACCAGGCCTTTTCGGACCCTCCTCATGACGACAACTAGCTTTTGGGGCGCGGCCGTCCTCTCGGCCTAACCGTGGGTGTCTAGCGGTGCTGGCGTACCGGTGGCTCTCCAACTGGGGAACTGTCGTCGGAAAGAAGTTGATACGTGGTCAAACGAACCTCCTTCCTTACGCGATCGACAGGGCTAAAACGTGTCTCGATAGCGGCAGAATTGTTCTAGAATGATATTTAACCTTTCGCCGTCCCAGGTTGTCCCCACATGGCACGCGGGTGTGCCTTGACAACTCGCTATCAGAGTCATGAATTCTCGCCGCTGGGAGAACGCGCCGGCTTGATCGAGATACATTGACTACCCGACGTAGTTCGAACTTGAAACGCCACCATGAGCCTACAAACGACTCGTAGCAGTTTCATTTTCCCCTGAGGCGAAGCTAGGCTGATAATCACCCGGATTAGCCTCGCTCTAAGGGTGTCAAATATGCCACAGTTGCCACAGGGAAACTTCCATGTGATTGATCTGCCACATTAGAGTTAAAGCCATGTGAGTGTCATTCCAAGTATCCTTCAGACCAATCGCTTTTGCCGTGGTTCTTGTGCTAACAGTTGTTCTTCCCGTTCGCAGCCAATATCTCGGAAGCCACAATTTTGCCTTCGCGACTATCCACACGACGAGATCTCGCAGTTCTAGAAGCATTTAAACACCTTCTAGAGAAAACCTTATACTCCAATTTATATACCGAGATCTCTCCGTCCGGAGATCTCTCGCATCACGAAACAGTACGGACGTACTGTATCAGCCACCTCACAGTTCGCGGTATACGCTATGGAGTATGTCACATGGCCGCCACATTGTTACGCCGCCCACTTCCCGACTGGGTGTGGGAGTTTAAGTTCGTAGGGATGGGGCCGGCCCTTCACCTGTCTTTCAAAACCATTGGCCGGTAGTTGTTGCACATTAAGCATATGTACCGGAAAACAATGTTATCATACGTATGGTTACCATGTTGAAGCGCTGGAATCTATTCCCCGCATCCTGCCACCCAATGTCTTGCATGACGCACATTAAGCATACCTTCAACCTCAAAATGATGCCTGCACAGTTAGGTGGTGGTGTCGAGAGAATATCTACCTTTTTGAAGCGCAAAGAACTACGCAAGAGACAGCTCTATGCTCTTCGATTATCGTGGCAGAGCTAATGGTCCATCAATCGCACACCGGAATTGTCTATCTAGAGGTCGCTATATGCCCCAAAGTTCAGAGTTCATAAATACGAAATATTCCTCGAATAGAGCAATGGAGTCAACGGGATCACGAGCGCTCGTTCTAGGAGGCAAATATGTTGGCCAAGATCTCAATAAATGACCCGGGATGACAGTTATCGGGCGCTTATGGGGTAAAACAACGGGAGGTAAAAATTTACAGCTCCCGTCTAGCAGTGCACCTCCGGCGAGCTTTGGCATCATGAAGAATACATAGATAGCAAGATGCGAATATTAGAAAGAGTATAATCGAGATTACGATGATACCATACTGTCGCTAAAACATACACATTCGCGTATACATTGTATTTTCTCTCTTGTAGAGATTGTATGTAGTGGTGTAGACAAATGAATAGTGAGATCATATCATCATCACAACTAGGGCTTCGTACGTCTTCACGGCGTTATAGAAATAAGTATCTCCGGCTACAGACCTCCAATTACTTGATTTCTCTTGTTATCTTCTAAATGAAATCATTCTTGTCTTGTCATGTGGTCACGATTTCATTCCTGTGATGGATTCCTGCCGAGTTGCCTTGTCCTTGTGACCTTTTTGGGGGTGCTTGGTGGGCTACTATTATTGGGTAACCTAATACCAGAAGTCCCGGGGTTATCTCCCTCAACGTTATGTGAGCGGCCTATGCGGAAGATCATATGACACTGCTTCCTTGGGGCTTCCCTCGGGAGGCTTCCCCATACACTGCTTGATCCTGCTGTGTTCTGAGCGGAAAATTGTGGTTCAGAAGCCCTCATACAACTCTATTTGCTCCGGGTACTACGCGTTATTCTTCCCATTCGAAGGAATGGCGTCCATACTACAGAATAGGTACCTAGATCGTCTTTTGGAATTATCTTATATTAAGCTTCTGCAACAGCTAGCCCATCATTCCAGGCATCGTGTCCCGGGTTGTGGGACCCGGGATATGATAGCGCATTTCTTACTGCGCATAATCAGCTATGCATCTCAAGGATAGTCTTCCAGGATGTCCGGACGGCGCGCAATAGTTCGAAAGTCCCAATAACTACGAGACATGCTTGGTTCATCTTCAATTGGCAGCACGGCAAGGCGTCGTCAGTTGTGTGTCTCCGGCACGATATGCTATGTTGGTAATTACAGCTTTAGGTCACAGAGGTTTAAGTGTTTCTGGTATGAGCCCAACAATATAATACCATATAGGGTAGAGAGGACGCCGATCATTAACAACAAGCTGACCGGATCGTAGGTCTGGCAACCGCTTGCACTTCGATTCCTGTATCTACCCCGCCGACTTGTATCCCCATGTATAGATCGTCTACCTCGAGGCCACATACAATCCGCCGTCCTGCAGACAGGCCAGTTGCCAATACCCTCAGGGCTAGTCCTCTCCTCACGGCGTGCAGCTGCTCCACCATATTATATAGGAACTGCACTATAGCGTGCATCTCTATCGACCTTCCCTCGATATTATTCCAGTTTACCTTGTCGATCAGCACTGATACCATACGTGCTGGTAACATATAGGGCGATGGGAAGCTGGGTAATGTCGCCTCCGGATCTACCTAGTCACTGGACTATGATGGATGTGTTGAAGCCCATAGTGCACTAGGAATGCCTCGTCTGGTATCAGTGAGAGGAGTTTCAGAGCGACGGCTGGAACGAGTGCTCTACTAACCCCCTGCGATCACTGAAGCGGCGGTGTGGAACCCGCAGGGAAAGGCCAGCGTTTAAATCCCGGCGCGTGCACGGTTGTTGTCGTGAATCCGCGTAGGTAGGTAGGTGACTTAGCGCGGGTGACAAACCTTGGCGAAATATTACTATCGAGAGAAGCACAGCCGATAACCTAAAACCACATGATGAGCCGTCGACTAAATGTTGGGGATCTATCTCATCCCTCCCTGTGTATAACTGTCTCCAGAGGCAGGTTTTGACTATATGTTAGCCTTCCGCTTAAATTTCTCCCAAGAATCTTTCGTTACATTTCCGCCCAGGTGTAGACCTTAGTGCGTTCTTCTACTCTTCGCACAAAATTGAACAGATTAAGGCCGCATGTCTTAAAAACAACGCTCCCACTGTATTCTGAAAAGTTGCCTGAAGAGTAGAAAATGTACTGCTGAGGCGGTCTACTAGGAAGGAAAGCTGGTCTCTTGCTTCGACAGTTCGTGTCTGACTACTTCTAGTTTGCGACTGATGACTAGAATATTGAGGGTGATGAAAACCATTGTCTTTCTTTGTTTAACGACATCTTTAGCAAGAGTAATGAAGTCTTAGGTTCACTAGTGATACCCCCATGTTTTGTTTATCGACGGTTGAGGCTGAGGGTTCCTCCAACCAGGTGGTTATGAATGTAGGCTAACAAGAGCTACCTATCTATCGAAGCCATCGGGAATTTACCATTCAAAAAGCTAGAAAGCTAGAAAGAATAAATGGCGTTTGAGATACTTTCAAATCTGGGCACTCCTCTCGGAGCCCTTCTCCTACTTGATTGTGATAGTAATATTATAATTGTAAACATGGAGGGGCCGCCCGGCGAACAACATGTCAGAATCTTGCCCCCTGTTGATTTTGTTGAAACTGGTATGTTGATTACTCGCCCCCAATACCGTAAAAATTAGGTTAGTCGCATCATCTCTAGACGGCTCCTGAAAGTGCCCTGAAATTGAGGAGCCTACCATTTTGATAAGGCAAATGGAGATGCGGAGCGTATTTTCAGGGTCTCATCGACTAAGGAACGTCTATTTTGGATCGTAGTATCAGATTACTCGACGACAATTTAGCTCATAATAGCATCAAGAATATTACTACGGTTAACACATACTCTCAGTGATAATCGTAAGGGTAAAACGATAGCAGATGAGCTACAGGCTTAAATACTAAAACCACGGAACTAACGAGAACAGCCGCATTCGAACAGGTCATTTACCATCGCTTTGAGGGGAACTATAAAGTGCCTAGGTCCTTGAAATGTTGATATTCTGGTAGCTACTTATCCACTACTCTTTTATAAAGTCAACGCTCTAGGCTAATTACTTCTCCAGTGATACGCGTAGTTGCTACCTTTTAATCGCCCTTACCTCTCCGCCCCTGGGGATAGGAGCCACTACGCAATGGACTATAAACTATGCTAAACGTGTATTAGTCATGCAGCAACAGTTAGGCAAGATGGCCGAGTTGGTTATGGCGTGAGGTTAAGGTACCAATCTTAGCACAATTTCCTCATGGAGCAATCCGCGTGGGTTCAAGTCCCACTCTTGTCACTGATGACGATGATATCTTTTCCTTTTTCCTTCATTCACCTCATGTACTGGTGTAGGGAGGAATCTGATAATTTTTTCTAAGATAAAGTTATCGGTCATATACATTGACTACGTAGGTATTTCACGATGACAGGTAACTTTTGGTGTATACTACCCGGGCATGTACAATATAGCGCACGCACATCCTTTGTGATATACTGATAACGTTGGATAGGACTCCCTCGCTACGCATCATAGCCTCGGGCTTAATACTTCCGCGGGTAGCTTGGCACTCGTAACAGCGAAAGTTCGTAAGAACTCGAAAGTAGTAGATCTGGTTTGTGGGAGCCCCTAATTAGATTGGATATGGAGGCCTAATTCCTTCAGCTCATTGCCGCTGGGCTATTATCATTAGCAAGACTAATTTGAGTGTATGTCATTCTCTTGCCTGATTCTTCTAGGCCGCCGAATGATTGAATCAGGCGATCTAATGCTCTGACGTTCACTTAGGAGTTCTCAAATGTAAAGTATGAACGACTTTGAACTTCTAGGAAGTCTCTAATTGTATAAGGGGCTCTTTGATGCGAGCCGGTTGGTCGACGGTTGGTGGCCAAACCATGTCTGCATACGTTGATCAAGACCAAGTAGACGCGACCGGCGGTAGAGATGGGCATGGTGTGAGTGAATGCAACTTGGTCTTTGTATCCTCTGCCCTCTCCCTCAAACCGAAAAGGGAATGGAAGAGCAAGCTAAGTAAATTAGAGTCCTGCTGGATCAGCAACTGGTTCCGCAGTTGGAGTCTCAGCTGGGTACGCTCCTGTTGCCATAGGCTTCGAGACTGATGGGTCGCTGGTCTACCCAGCCGGGGAGCAACACTATACACGATCAGGCCGAGCATTGGAAGAGTTCCACAGGATGGTATCGTACCTCACTCGCCGCTATCGGTAAAGACCAGGATGCAACCTTAGTCAAGTTTCTGAGTGCTTGGGAGTCAACCTTTCTACCTCGCAAGCCCCGGTCATTTATTTTCGAGTAAGGGAGGGTAGGCAGCACAAGGGTAACTGAAACGGGACGTAGATTAGATCACTCACACCCCTATCCAGCGGATCGAACATTCTCGAGGAACTTTATCTTGCCTGTGTGAATAAGAGATTGTATTAGGAGAGGGTCTGAGGAGACCTAAGTTGCCTAGCAAAGGGGAGTATAACATGAAAAATGGGATGAAGCTAGGTACATAGTAAATTTCCATGAAAGTAATATAAACTTCTCTCTGGTACATAAAGGAACGTAAACCCTATGTGTCGTGATGACCCCGTTCGTCCTGCTAGCTGTAATTAAAGTGAAAATGACGGGGGCATTGATCAAAACGAAGATACAGACCAGTTTTGGAATATAGCAGAGCAAGCTTTCACCCGAGGTCATTGTGAAGGGTGGATGGGTAAATACCAGGGGCTCTGGGCAGGTTGTGCAGTACGCAGTGGCGTTTCTGAAGTCACAGTGTATGTGCACCGTAGAAGAAATAGAAAAGAAACAAAGATTATTATGGGACAGAGAAACTTAATAGAAGAGATGACTAGGTGGAGGGGGGCCGGGTCACCGGTGACCCGGCCTTATAACGTTATAATAAAGATGAAATGGGCAGAACAGCGTCGCCGATAGCCTGCAGACACAACAAGCCATCCAGCAGATCGCAGGACGCAGAGGACACTAAGTGTAGCATCGAGTCTGGTTCTTTGGTTTCTAGTACAAGATTTGGCCCGGATCAGGGTCGGGGACGCAGCGCGGCTTCCACGTAGGCTGGACAGCTGAAGACCCGCACGTCTACGAATCCGAAAGGTATGTATTGACAAGATTCTTTTGTAGTGGGGGAAGCTGCCTTCGATGAACAAGAATGACGTGAAACGGGCGACCCAGAGAGGTGACTGTAGGCTAGGGTGATTATGCTTAGGCATCATTAGGTCTGAGTCTCTTGGAAGGAGGAAGATCCGGACCCGGGGTCTTTCTGATGTTTGATGAGCTAGCAAGAGCTCCGTCTCTTTTCTCGACTTGGATCTCTTCGCAGTACAGGGCGTATAGGCATATAAAAGCATACCCTTGCTCCCGGAATCCAGGACTAGGGCCACGTTGTGTTCCCTTTGATACAGATAATTTGGCTGCTGTGTGCCTAATCTATAGGTAAGCGATATGTAACTCTCGACGCCAGTCTAGTATAAAATACTTACCATGCTTCATATAGACATCTCTGATAAACTTCCTTCACAGTACCCTCGTCCTGAGTCTCGTCAATCAAAACGGTGGGTGGCGTGCCAGCTGAGTAGGTAATAGACCTCGCTTTCCCGGTGGATACGAATCCCCCCAAGATAAAAGCCACGAGTTCGTCAATGTAACGATTTATGAAATCATCGTGGGGGTTGCGTAAGAATATATCAACATCGTCGTCAGAGGCTGACTTGATACCCGGCCCAACAAGGTAGGCGGGGAATCCCTCGAGCTCAGTCTCAATAAACGACGACAAACTTTTTTTTCCGAGCCATTCATGATAGCCTAGGTCAGGAGACATTCTAATTTCCCAGATCGCCTTGATATCCCTCAGAAGTTGGGAGATGTCGCGTTTCTCAAGATCATTGACGCTGAATTTAACANCCCGTAACATGTCGGTATATCGACCCCAGCAGCCCACACGACTCGTAGTACCCGTTATTATCGATATAATGTGATGCTTTGAGGTTAAGGGGACGTAGGAAATTTGGTCTTTTGCCCGTGACATAGTCGATATACCTCGGGTCAGTGAATATGTCTTGTGCTAGGTTTACTTGTTGGCCACTCTTTTTGTAATCCACGGCCTTTGATAGTTGCGGCCCAAGATCTTTAGAGCCCTGAGAACGGAGACCTTCTGAATCCTTGTCTGCCAGGTACATCAGCAAATTTTGCAGTTCCTCAAAACAGTCATTTCGAATGTAGTTGCCAATGAACAGAGCAAGATCGCTGATACTAAAGTCTCCAGTAGTGTTTGCAGGGGTATCGTTTGACTGCGGACAGCGATCCAACCAAGCAAAGCAATTCGGGCTTGGCAAGCAATGTATCTCAGCGAAATAAAACTAAAATATAAATCTAATTCGATTATTATGTTAATAAAGCCCTCATCTTTAATGGAATCTAATTTGATTGATTGCAAATGTGGTGGCTCGTCTTTTATTGAACACTATAGGGTAAAAATTACTTGAATTGCTTTGCTTGGTTGGATCGCTGACTGCGGAGCCTGATACCCAGTTGTATAATCTGCCGAGCCCGACATCTGCGTGCCGCTTCTCCAGAAACTGCACTCCTCGGTCACCACTTCAAATCTGTCACCGTCAAGATCTCCTCCAGCAAGTTTGTTGGGGAGCGGGGGATTGTCAAATTGCGAAAAGAATATGACATTGTCCATATCTTCAAGGGCGCGTATCTTGGCGTTGACATCCTCGCCCGCATGCCTCGTCCTCATCTCTTCCACTGTTACTGCCTTCACCTTTTGAATATCGCCGATATACGTGACCGGGTCCCGATAAATCATCACAGTACCACTGATCGTTCTACCTCGGGCACGGATGAAAACTGTACCGGATTCTAGAACCCGATAGTCATCCGTGAGACCCAGAAGAGTGTAAGATCCAGGGATGGGAATATCAAACGGTTTTTTATCGCGCGCCTTTTCGGCAGCCTTCAGAAGGTAGTGGCCTAAGAATGATTCTCTGTAACTGTCGAGACGTATATGATCGTCTCTCAGATACAGAGCCAGCTTGAGAAGAATCAATTGACTTCTGATATTGGCGCGCGCTACACGGCCTTTGGGAACCTGCAGCATCTGTTCAAGGTGATTGAGGCCTTCTTTACTGACTCGGGATAGCTCTTTATAGGTTTTATCATAGATAGCTGTGATAGCGTCCTGGTCCAACCCCAAGTTCTCGAAGGCTTTAAGCGCGGCCATAAAGAAAAGGCTCGAATAGCCATCGTTTGCTGGAGGTACTACCCTCAACACAGGTCTGCTGTCATCTGGAACGTTAATCTTAACTTGAGAGTGACGTAATCGCATCAGGATCTGTCCGCGCGGTGCACAATCGTTGAAAAGGAGCTCGTCTCCTCTATACACGACGCCCTTAACACCACCAAATCTAATCTGGAACGCTTGTCTCCGCTGTAGGAGAGTCAGTCTAAGAGAAATAAAAGGGAGTAAAGGCTATGTCGCTTACAGGGTAACCATGAAGATCGAGTTTGCTGATAACCTCGTTGAAGAGCTCTTGATTGATGATACCACATCCATCCGTGTTGGGGAAATTGGGATTAACACCCTCGTCTTTGCGGACATCCCAGCCTCCTTCCTGCATCTCCTTCACAGGGATCGACTCGGTGAATGCCAGCGCAAGTCGCGCACCCCACATAGACGGCTTCCTAGCTAATTTTCCATTCCGCTCGTCATTCACTTCCCACTTTCCCATCTGGTTACGGATCTCTCCCGCACCACGGCCGTCACGCGGGAGGCAAAACCAAACTCTCCTCTTCTTAATGCCGCTCATACTATATCCAAGAAATTCAAAAGACTTAGATTTTTAATTGTTGTTGTTGTTGTTGTTGTTGTTGTTGTTGTTGTTGTTGTTGTTGTTGTTGTTGTTGTTGTTGTTGTTGTTGTTGTTGTTGTTGTTGTTAGGGGCGAGTGGCAAAAAGGAAGGCTGAGGCCCAGCGCGTGGCGGTATGACGAATACAGGAAGAAGTGGCTCAACCTCACTATTCAGTATCTTGACAACCCGCTGCTCGACGATGGTATCGAGGTTAATTCCTAATTCGGCTCTTAAAGCCTTCCCCGAGTTGTCAACAAATCTGACTTGGAGAAGGTCGCTGATCCGACGCCATGTCTGGAATTGATCAGTAATAGAATTACTGATCGGGTCGATAGGGCCTGAAATCTCGACATGGGAAGGATAAACGAGGAGCTCGAACAACCCTGGGCCTTTGGATGGGTTCATTTCCTGGCGAAAGTGATACCCCAGACTATCAAGAGGAGTTACTGGAAACTTTCTAGAGCTCGCGGAGCCCAAGATTTTCCAAAGCAGTCGAGCCTGGGCCGTATCTATTTCACGCGCCACGTTGTTCAAACGGTAAGTAAAGGATAGTTCCTCGTGCTCAGGTTGCCCCTTCAAGAAATCAACTACCGATTTGACCTCATTTGACGACAAGATAAACACATTGCAGTTGTAGAACAGCTTGAGCACAGCTATGCGGCACCCTGTATGTTTTGCCAACCAATTGGCGGGGTTAAACAGACTTTGAAACTCCTCAGTGTTCTTCTTTAGAACGTCTAGCAAAGCCTTCTCTGACTTTACAGATACTTGAATCCGGTCGATCTCGTGCAATAAAAATGGTTGCTGTTTTTGTTGCTCGGCTTGTAACTCGAAGGTCTTTAACCCAAATTCATGGATCTTTTCATATTCCACCCTAACAACACGGGAGTACTGAATTTCCCACGGAACACCAATGTCTCTCGGGTCGTCCCCTTGTCTCTGCTCCTGCCAGTGAGGATACGGTATACGAGAGAGGGCTACTTGAGTTGCCTGTTGATTGGGGGTGTGTTCCGTGGAAACTTTATAAAAGTGAGGTGGCTTGTTTAATACGAAGTAAACGACGCCACATTTTGGCGTTTCGGCCTTGGGCTTTTCGAAGATGAGAGCTAGAATATTCGACTCATGCAGATCCAACAACTCCCGCTTAGATGAATTTTGTATCGATTCTGGGTTAGAAAACAACTGGAACTTCTGTCGGCCAATATCGGCATGATGGCAAAAGGATCCTCCCCCGTAGTTCCATGTTTTCGTGGTTTCGAACTCAAGTATTGCATTGTTTTGGTTATTGAGGGCCTCGCTGTCGACGAACATACCGCAAGAGACTTTGGAAATCTCACCGACCTGTCCCCGGAGTCCAACCATGGTTGGACCAGGCCCCATACCAGCAGGTCGGGCCTCTTGGCCTTCTTGGGCCATTGTTGCTGATTTCCTTCTTCTTCTCCTCTTTTCCTTTGCTGTTCTAACTAGTTGGGCGCAAAAAGAAGAGAGAGAAAAAAAGTATGGGAGACTAGATGTAGGATCCTGTTATCTAGAAAGAAAATAGTACGATGAACGGTGGCTCTTGAAATGTTGGAGTTAAAGGCAAAACCCGTGACTAGGCAAAAATAACAAATGGTTACCGCAGGTAGGCTTTTATAACGAGAGTTTGCGATAGGTCAAGGCTTGAAAGTTTGCTGGATTCATCATTGATCTAGTAGTATGGGACTAAAAGGTCTGTCTGATGGTTCGATTCCTCTATCATGGGCAGAATTCGGTAGCTTATTTATAATCTAAATCTCCCTACAACCTGGCTGCTTAACCCCGAATGCCCTTCCTCTCCTACTCGCCCTCTCGCTTACTGTCACTTCCATATTGAAGCCGGGAATCCCCTGTGGCCATGAATTATGTTTTAGGTAGGTGTGTGTCTTGGCGTTGGGGATCAATTTGCTGACCCCAAGAACACAAATAAGCGGGTTAGGAGTCTGATGGGAGTCTATGCACACTTGAAAATCCTAGTATAGTTATAGGAACCTTGTAACCGAGCTGCTCTTAGACTAACGGCAGACCACTAGTTGAAATAACTACGTAGTGTTAAGAATAATCGACATTGGTGGGGCTTGTCAATATTGATTTTATCCGAAAGGTTTTGAACTCTCTTAAGATGTAATGCTAGGCTATGCTAAACAAACAGATGCGACAATTGCACGAATTAGATAAGCCGAAGGTCGTAATTCGTAGGACTGTGACTAGCAGTATCGTAACCGGTTTAGGCGCGGGTCCTGATCCAAGGTATGTGAGTGTAAATACCGGGTAACAAAAGATTCGCTGTATTCTATACGAGACATTCTGTGGGTTGTGTAATAGCCAAAGGCCATTGCTTTAAGGTACCCAATAAAAATACCTTCAGTGACCTACACATCGAAAGTAAGCGCGTCAATGCGGGCTGCTCACCAAACCCCGTAACCCGCTGTTACATCTACTAATATATTTCTCACCGCCATCTACGCCTGCCATCTTTTCGACTCATGGTATCTCTCGCTTGCAGTGTAGCACTGGAGACGTGATGTCGTGGCCTAAGCAATTGACTTCAGCAACTGCCCTTGGAGGGTGTAAGGAATATTAACTAAGACGTAATTATTTTAACTAGGTAGACATGCATAGAATTCAAGCCGCGTTCGCATCCGCGCACTCACTCCAAACTCGTGGCGCGGGTAGTAAGCGGGTTCTTATTTATTCCCCAAGGGGAGTATCGTAATATTATGCATTTTTCTAATCACTCATGGTGATTATGCAGACAGTATACCTATCCCGTCTCGCACCTGGACGCTGTATTGAGCAATCTCCGAAATATCTCGAGTCGGCTTGATTCGTTTTCGGCTACTAGGTTTATTGTTCATCGAATATGATACCGATTGATGTCTTACATTACTTCACATAAGATTCTGGAATGATATTCCTGGAATGATTGAATATTAGCTCAGTAGAAATATAATCTATTATTCGCAGTCAAAGGCCCAAAAACTGAACCTTTTGATACCATTAGTAACCATACCCATATCGATCCGCTATTTTCTTCCCTTCCTCTTTTTCCTTGTTTTTCTCATTCTAAGTTCAAGGCGATAAGCCTCGCTAATATCAGAACTCAGGGTTTTCATATTCAATGCAACCGCGGTGCAGATGAAGTGGTATCGAGCAGTAAGCTGAGAAAATTGTACCTATCCCTGGGAGATAAAGAGGAGTGGATAAGACGAATTGGGGAAAAAAAGAATTTGGATGAGACTATGCTCAGCTAGCCTTACATGTGCTGGTTTGGATCAATGCTCACGTAAGCCATCTTATCAACCATCTTCATGTTATTGATTAGATTATGCACATAATCTCATCCGAGCCTTTTCAAATCTTCTTTCAGTTCACGAATGCTTCCAACTAGCACCAATTTCTACCAGGCGAGTCGGCGAGCCCAGGGTTAGATCCCTCAAACATGCAAGCCGGGTAGGATTTGTTTTCTCGGTACCGTTTAATGAGTTCACTCACTATCATTCCTGCTGCTGGTTCAGCTCCGTTCAATCTCGACACCGACACATGATATCCAAATGTAGCCGTGCAATGTTACTTCGTGAGAAGTGTGCCCGCCGCTTCACTTATCCTGTTATTGAAAACGAGAATCTAGACAGGGAATTGGAGTAGATTTTACCGTGGGCCTGCCGGTATGTTGGTTCGTATTGTATTTGATACGTCCGACTGGCTTGACACCTTTTGGAAAGCTTTAGGGATGGAAGCGAGCGATCTTGTAGCTGAATCGTATGTCATTCTTAGAAGGGCTCCTCTATAGACCATGGAATTAGTGTATACATGTGTTACGTCGGCTGAGTTGAAGGGGGAGGGTAAGAGAGATGAAGTAAAGCAAGACAAGACGGCAAGAGAATGCGAGGCTATTCAGACGTATAATACGACAACCCCTTAATTCGACGAAATCGGGGTAGATTTCCCCGAGGGCTGTTGGATCCTATTGATGTGTTTGCTAATCTAAAGACGCCTCTATACTGCCATCTCAAGCTCTTGATATAACATAACCTAAAGACTGCATTTGAGTGTTCCCCATATATAGGCGATGCATGTGTGTCGTCCGGCCTTCCAATTTGGACAGCTAGAATATAGGCGCGGCCATGTCTGGCAATTAGTTCTTTCATTATACTCGATCGAGGAAAAGGTTCTCCTTTTTGTGGTAGCTAACCTCTTAGTCCTCTCTACAACATTTCTCATCTCACCCTCTTCCCGAGCAACGCTCTAATTAGCTACATGGGCGCTCTATACCTACCTTTCTTCACCATATTCACCAACAAACTAACCAAATCTCGCCTTCGATACAGGGTCACACTTGCTACTATCAGTTGTGGTCTTTCTGGCTAGAGTGAGGAGCCTTTCGCTAATAGCTACGAGGGCAGCAGCAAAGAGGTTTGTGGCTGCCGAAATTCGCCCTTTCCTTAGGCCACGCAATCCCTCAATCTAGGGTTGGACGAAGGTCTTTATTGGGTTTCGGTCCTGGTTGAAGCTTATTTTGATTCGATCGCGCAGCAGGTTTCGAAGCCTGTTTTTTGCAGCCGCCGGTGTGGTCAATGGTAGATAATAAACCTTACTGTGTCGTTATCCTGTACTGAAACCGCCCTGAGAAACCCGTATTGCCGGGGTTAAGAATAACTTATCTATAGCGGCAGGACACCCCCTGAATTCTATAACTCGTAGAACTTCAAATATCCTAGAAAACCAGCCGAGTTCTTATGCAATCCGCATATGCGTTATCATATTAGTACTAAATATCCCAAGTCCTAATACTTGTTATTGTCTTCTACTCTTATCAGCTTAACTCTACCGGCGAGGATGGCTATAATATAAAAAAAGTTTATAAGTTAATTTTAAAAAATAAACAATAAATTCGGGCTCATCTAATAATTAAAAATAGCTTGGTGCACAACAAATAAAAGGAGTAACCTAAATAATTCTACGCAACCATTAGAGATGTCTTACATTTTCATTACCCAAATCATACCTCTTTAAATGAGATTGCGTGCAGTGCGCTCATCGACTCCCTATGCACGAACAAAACGGATCCCATCGTGCTCATTCTCCTGGAATACTACCTCCAACTCCTTCGAAAGGCTCTCTAGCGTGTTAGGTCCTTCCCCATTACGAAGTCGCTGAGCTGTTTCTGCGGCTGTCCAGCCCTCTAATCCGTGGAATATTAGACTATTGACAGATGATTTGAGTAGTGGCTGCCTCGATCTCTTGGCAACTAATATTGTCATTGCTAGAAGAATGACGGCAAGGATTGTCTCCAGCACCGGCACTGAAACCCATTCCCATCGCACGTCAATATAAGGCACAGTCCCGATAGCTTCTCCTCTAATGGTAGTGGTGTTCATGTTCCATCCTCCTTCGACTCGGATAAGATTGGAAATCTGGGTAGCAACGGCCCGAAACACTGCTTCTAAATTCGGGGTCTTGTATAAGAAGAAACAGAGGCCAGAAAAGTCACTACTTTGCGACGATGAAGTATCTTTTAAATCAAGGAGTGAACAAGAGGATGCCAAGGCATTAGACGTGGTTTCGACCAACAATCTAAGGTTGATGTCGTCTAAGCGGTAGGTATTATTTGTCGAGTTGTCACTATAGGCACAGAACTCCGGTTCTTCGGGGCCAGTGGGGCTCCAACAATTGGGAGGTGTTGGGGTTAGAACAGTCGTATTGACGAGGTCAGGAAAGATACCTTCCGCCGTGCCTTCGGAAGCGGCGTATGTTTGAGCACACCAATACCACAAACTTTCGAATCCTTCGAATTTGGGTTCAGCTTTCGAAGTCTCAGAATAATTCTGGGGCAGCCGTACCCCGCGGTGGTATACATATGGGCCGTAGTTGGACACAAGGCCAGCCTTGAAGGTCCCGAACTTGAATATGTCGATCCAGGGGCGTTGGTCTTCATCATCCCCAACCGTCACCGTATTATCGTAATCATCCGTATAATTATGCCTCATCTGGATACTGGTTTCTCCTAGATCCCCCCAAATAGTCGACCATGAGATAATGCAAGAATGTACTCCAGTGGTATGATTACGGGTACAATTTTGTGTGGATGCGTCGGTCGTATCACGAAACAAAGAACATATGCCCAGCGTGGTGAAGGCTGGATAACTACACTTTTCTGCTGGCGCAGGACAATTGTAGGAGAATGGTGACATGTTCCCCGTGATTGCATTGAGTGCTGCACTTCGAAAGCCCACAACATCTCTCTCGAGCACCTCTGCGCCGTTTGTTATTAGCGTGAGTTCCCACCCCGGATCTAGGGTAATTGAAGGACTTACGGGAAAAGAGGTCACCCGGCATTCTGTATTTGAAGTCATAGGAAATTGCAATCTCCGCTCTAACTTCCCTCAGAACTGTCTCCCGTAAAGGGAAATCCAGTATTTGTTGTGCTATTGGCTCCACTATCAGAGATGTCAGAGTAGCGAATGCAAGCCCAGCGGTCAAAAAAGTCCATCGACGGCTTTTTAGGAGTATGAGAAATGATCCCCATGGCCCGCGGCTCGCTTGGTCGAACGCTTCAAGGTCATACAGTTGGTGGGGAGTAGAGAAGTGGTACCATTTGAGTTGGCCAAAGCATGCTGAAATGGATAGCAGAATTGTGGTCTTGATAGCAGTGGTTAGGATTGAGATGACGGCGTTCGGTTGTACGGGCAGGGGCCAGTTCAACAAGGTTTGACCCTGATATGCAGCCAGAACAGCAATTAGAGTGATTGTGCTAATAACACCGATGGTAAGAGATCCGATTTCCCACCACCACCACCAGTTGAGGCTTTTGAAGAACCGAAGTTTCGATATTGTTCTTGGCTTTTCAAAGCTGTGCCTGGGAGTTCTATTGGGCCCTTGGGATCCCTGAGAGGACACTTCTGCCTCTATGAAATCTAAGCTAAGGCGTTGATATAGTTGATTTGAGATTGTGTTTGCCGATAGAGCAATCGGGGACGGTGGCTGAGATCCACAGATATTTTCGTGACACCCATGAATCATTTCAGGGCTGGTTGACCTCATCGCTCGCCCCGTTGGCACCCGATGGGCTGGAGTACCCGTTACAGGCCCTTCTGGCGACTCATCGACGGTCGTCTCAACAGACCTCGGCGACAGCGCGCCGGATATACCGGTGGTCTTCGACTCGCGCTGGTATGACATTCTGTATAAAATTCAGAACGAAAAGTAGCCGGTGAAGAGCAAGGAAACAAGTTAAGAGTTCATGCTAATGTGAACCAGTCCAGGATTTGAATGATACGGACCTGGGTGAATATGGAGAGCTCGTATATAATTTAGAAAATGGAATGAAGGCATAAGGCCCTAGTTTTTATAGAGACTCTCGTCTTTCCTTGTAGTTATTCCCCTTAATGCACCCTTGGCAAGCGCTACTTCATTACTTCCTATAACCCCTCTCCCATGCTATTTTTAGCCCTAAAGAGTGAGGCTTCGCTTTTACAGCTACATCAGTTGAGTATAGCTACGCCGTCTGTAGCAGATACGGCGCTTCACAGAGGGTTACATTTGCAGTGGGAGTTGAGAGTAAAACCAACCACGTATCAGAATTGGTCGTAGATAGGCCATTCAGGTGATGACGACGACCCTTTAGATGAAAATGACGCTGATGACACTCTACGGGTTTGAACGGACGTATCCTAGGCTGCTACAGTATATTGCTCACGACTGATTGGGGCTTTGCTGAGGGAGAGGCGGAATACAGATCGACAGAGTTTCGTCAAGCTCGTTTTATATTTTTTTTATATTTAGGTCCCACTGCCCGTCATCCTACGTAACCGTTCTAATATCCATTGGCTTGGTACATATACAGAAATGCGACAGTAGACGCCGAATTGACACTGCTTGGAGGAGGGCTTCTGGTCTTGGTAAATTACTCCGAGCTTTAGTCAGTTTTGCCTCGCGTCCAAAGAGATGTGTGAGGGCGCCGGGTTGGTTGGCCCCGCCTCCCGACTGGCTAGGTAACTCTGGATGCGTTTCAGCGGGTTAATTATAAACCGAATTCATCAATAGGCTGCTTGGGTGTAAAGGCCACTAGAAAGAAATAGTTGGATAACCTGAATAAAATACGAAACGCAAAGCAGGTAGGTTAGTTAAAGTAAAGAATCTGAGGGGTTCAACGATAAAGAATGGACATATGGAACTTGGGATTTCAGTCAACAATAGATCATAAGATCATAGCACTCACAAGCACTTGTTTTAACTTAAACCACTAAGGACAAACATTAAATGCCCGTAGGAAACGGGTATAGTGCATAATGAAATGCCAGGATTGCAGGTAAGCTTAGGTAAAGTATGGTTTTATGGTTGAACTAACATATTTCACTCTTAGTGTTAAGTTTTTTTAAAAACTATATTCTTTAGTAAAAAAGCAAACCTCCAGCCCTAAAAGAATGGATTTGAACTCAGCGTGCATCCTCGGAATTGTAATCATACCACCACCAGCAGGCCTGGTATTATACCTATATGAATTCCAACAACGCCTCGAACTGCCACGTACGACCATACCCACCGGAAAACTCGGGATCCGTCCGCTCTCCCATAGATAAGCCAGCGAGGGCCGAATTAGTAGTTGGGTCGGTGACGACCAGCGAATCCTCGGTGTTGTACGTCTTCCTTTTTGGCCCTCCTTTTTCCTTTTCCTTATTTGATTTATCGCGTGTGTTTGCAATCGCTAACATGTTCTTTAGACATGGATATATAGTGGACGAAATTAATCCCCGGACCTCTCAGGTACTTAGGAGTGTTAGGAACAGAGAAAAGCCGCCTTTTCCCCTAATTCTTTCTATCCCTTTTCTTAGTTAAACCCAACCCTGTCTCTTATATCTGCTTCCCTAGATCGCTAATCCTACGCTTACATCACATGCCTGCGCGCATAGCAAGGGGGGAGGGGAGCTAGGACTCCTACCTACCCCGCGCGGTTTGTTGCATCGCTAACTTACTGTCCAATCACGGATAGTGGCTATGGTGTTGCTGACATTACCTCCAGGCAGACACTCGGCTATTTCCTGTTTTACTCTTATTGTCCTGAGGCCATCCACGGAAGCTCCTAGTTGCCTTGATGGGAACTGATTCTTGAAACATAGCTGTAGTAACCACCTGCGCCAGGTTATGCTTTGTTGAGTTTTCATAATGCCCCCAGTCCACGGTAGGAAGACGAGATGGCGACCCGGAACGCGTCGACCGCGAGTATCCGACCTTTTGATTTACCGCTCGCTCCAGTATTTAGGCCCAAATGCAACCTATGGTGATTGGGGAGAGTTCCGCGTGAGATGGCTTGCTAGTCTATTTCCTCACGTTCCTGTTAATCGGGATCCCGGCACGAATTTACGTTGCGATGATCTAGGACCGTCTGAATTTCGGCTACTCCAATGGCAACTTAGTCTAGATGCGCTGAAAGGCTGGATACTGCAGTTCAAGTCAGTGAGGTACAATCTACTAGACTGTCCGCCTTATACAGCGCTATCTTACACTTGGCAAGAGGATGAGAACCAGATATACGACTTTGAGAATGGTCAGTTGAACAGAGTCATTGTCGATGGACGCTGTCTACCTATTGGGTCTAAGTTGTCGTGGGCACTGAAGTGGCTTTTTAAGGTTAGTAGCGGCATCAAAAATGAATTATGCAAAAACTTAATGGCGTAAAATTTAGCATGGACGAACGACGATCTGGATAGATGCGCTCTGCATTAATCAGGATAACCCGCTAGAGAGAGGTCACCAAGTTGGCCTTATGAGGGACATTTATACACAAGCCAACGAGGTGTTCATTTTCCTTGGCAATCCATCCCCAGCTATAGCCAGGGCGTTTTCTTTTTTAGGTCACCTACACCCATCAGACAACATGATTCCCGATGGGGCGCTGCCCGGGCTCGCTGAGTTGCTGCAGAACCCCTACTGGGTTAGGGGTTGGGTGATACAGGAGATCGCCAATGCTCTAGAGCTACGCATAGTGTGCGGCGAGCAATTCATGCCGTGGGAGAAATTCATGGAATTATTTCAGCAACCTCAATTCAAGGCCATGATGCGCCACGATCGGCCAACAACCCCGTCGCCGGCGCGGCATATTCAAGAGATCAACGAGTTTCGCACACAGGGATTCTCCTCCCCTTTAATCCATGTTTTGCAGCGCACTAGGAATGCAAAGCTGAGCGATCCAAGGGATTCCGTATATGCCAAGCTCGGTCTCAGCGTGGAGGCCGAGTCGCTCAACTTCCAGCCAGATTACACTGTCGGCCTGGAAGAGATGCTGAGACGTTTGGCTGTAGTCTATACGCAGAGGCAAAGAAGCCTATATTTCTTTTGCTTGGCAGGCGAAACAACTCTGAATCTCCCTTCTTGGGTGCCGGATTGGTCTCGCGACGACGGGAAGCGCCCAATTCTTCTTGACAACCTCAATTACACCGCGGCGCAAGACAATTTCTTCCTTGAAGCCTCAGTCGACATGAAGACGGCTTCAGTCAGGGGGGTTGTAATCGACCACATTGGCGATGTCACTGCAGAGTCGCCTAGGTCTTCGCAGTCTGTCCGAACCAATAACGACTTGAAATCTGAATGGGAACTAGAGGCACCAAAATCTCCCGAAACTATGTTTCCTGCGATCTGCCGCACTGTCGTGGCAAACCAGAGCACAGTAGCGGACGTAGCGGACGCAGCACCCGATCTTGCGGACTTCACGAGGATCTTTGCAATTCAGGCGCTCATGTCGGAGGCGGCCCTCAAACAAGAGAATTCGATGCGACGGGATACTCGATTATGGGGCGAGTCGGCGGCCGGAAGTATGAGTTTCGACAGCTGGTGGAGATCAAGTCGGGATGTCATGATTGGCGGGCGGGCGTTGTATTTCTGGGCCATGTCCTATGCTCAGAACTGGATTTTCCGGAACCATGCTGTGAAGTCGGGCGATAGGGGTCTTAGGAACGACTTTTGCACCTCATTGGCCGTATGGATGCGAGGGCGCCGGTTGGTAGGTTCCAGCAAGGGGTTTCCTGTCCTCGCGCCGCAAGCGAGCAAGCCCGGTGACTTGTTGTGTTGGTTGCTTGGATGTCCTGTTCCAGTAGTCTTACGGGCGTTTCCGGATCGTACGAATTCATATCGATTCATTGGAGAAGCTTACGTTGATGGTATGATGGAAGGAACGAGGAATAGCTCTGTTGAGAGCCAACAATTTAACCTGATATGACGCTTTATTGGTATTAGGAATGGGCTGGAATATGGCCGAGGACCTGTTTGAATATCTTCGAGGGACGCCGTATTTAGCGTAGCCAGGTAATCCTTTTTCATGGATACTCCAAATTTCCCTCATACTAATTAACTTCACGTAGAGTTGAACATTTAATTACGCAATTGCCTTTGCGCGAAGTCCTCTCCCGTAAACAACGGGCCAAGCACAGTAGTTTGGAGCCAGCTTTTGTCCTTCGCCCAAGCTTTGAGAATCCAGTCTCGTCCCAATTCTAAGGCGGCTAGGACTTTAGGCAAGGGATATGGAAGGGGAGCATTTCGATCGCGCCGGCAATACCAGCAGATTAGGTGCACTCCGGCGTGGATGGCAACTCGATACGCAAATTCGTCACTTAGTGGACCGTAGCTATCCATAAAGCCTCTCATCACACGGATAGCAACAGTAACATCCTTAAAGTGGCTGCGTTCGTATAAATCGGCTAGAATTCCACCGACATCGACAGCACGATGGCCAAACTGGGTATTCTCCCAATCGATAATAAAGAGTTTGTTGGGATCCTGAGCTGACGTCTGAGACCCCCGCCACGAGCAATTAGGAAGCAGTACACTGTTTAGAATCAGCCTTGATGAACATTCATTTCTATTAATTGGGCGTTTTTGGACTCACTTGCCAGCCCAAAAGTCTCCATGAATAAGACCACGCGCTTCGTCTCCTTTGATCACAGGTCGCTCGAATTCGTACTTCATAGCAGCCTTGACATCTTCTAGCGTATCATTATAGCCTTCGATAGTCTCGGGATGACGCTCGAGGATCTCTATAAAGCTGTCGTAGGTAATGAGACATTTTAGTTGACGCATAGCTTGATTAGGGCCAATTTGTGTCAGAAGGGTGGTTTGTGCGGGTGCTGATGCCCAGGAGTGAAACATGCTGAGCCAGGAGCCTAAAGCGTGGCCGATAGACTCCGGGCTAGATCCGGGTAGAATCCGATCAAGGCCAGGCGATTCTAAAATAGTTTTCAAATCAGTGGTATCAGGGAAGTCTTCTAGGAGCTGGGTATGCGTCTCTCTATCGAAAGAGTAGATCCGTGGTGCCTTGACCTGTATGTGACAGGAGGCAGCGGCGATAGTATGGGGAAAGCCAGCCAGAGCACGGAGCATGGACTCCTCGAAGATGCATCGTGTGATATCGAGAGGGAAGTCGCGATTTACGGCGGCGAAAGATGTAGAGAGTTTAATAACGACAGTGTTGGGGGATACCAGGTCCGTATGCCCTCGGAGGGGTTGAAGCAGTTCGCCGCGATAAACGAAATTGGCTGTTCCGCCACTCAATTTTGTCACGGCCGAGCAGGCATATTGCGTCTGTGACAGCTGGTCTAGTAGTTTGTGAGTGAGTTCTTGCTCTTCTTCCTCAGTGAGTGGTGCCATTCTAAGACCAATGTATACGAAGCGTAGTAGAATGAGAAATGGTCTTGCAAGAGCACGTCTACATAGAAGTATTTCATTGATAGCGAAGCGTACGAAGGTGCAGACTAAAATCAGCATCATCATCCCTTGCTGTAAGTCAACCCATGTACTGTCCGGCGGCCTGGCGTATAACCGACAGACTGCTCACGGCCCGACCTAATATTGGGCTCCAGTATGTTGGTGGCTCCACCTTTGTCCACGCTCAGTGCACAGCGTATGCTGTACTTAGAAACCCTTATTATACGCTAAGCCGCCAGACAATATATGGTTTGAATTACAGCAAGTATAAGATGATGCTGATTTTAGTCTGCATCTTTGTATCTAGGTAGTAATTTCTTTGTTTAACTTGAGCAGCATGTTAGGGTAAGAATGTAGTTAAATAAGCTCCGACATATCATAGCCTACATGAGATATGTTTTAGGCTACGTTATGAAACTTGCTACTTACACAAATGAAGAGTTAAAAGACCTCTATTAGGTGGCGCGTCTGACTAGGTGTGAGAAAACCAGGCAGATGAACCGCACGGATTGACCATGTGAATTACAAGTGGCTAACATGGCAATCACGTACCAGGCTTTCAATAAAGTGACGCAAAAAACAAAAATTCCAGATTGAATTCATTAATATCATGTTAATATTACGTATCTTTGGATCGCACATGAGAAGGTATTGAAAATATAGCAACCGGAACGGGGCTGGCACGATAATGACACATGCTACTGTTCAAGTAAAACATACAAGCTCCAGATTGACGGGTTATTGAGCTGGTCCGTAAGTGAATCGTAACACGTCCTTGTTGCCGGCAACGTTTCATTACTCCAATAATATCACTTCTGGGCTGACTTCTCCTTCTCCTTCTCCTGCTCCCTCTCGTGATATTTCCAATAGCCGTCCATTAGCTCCTTCTACAAGCCTCGATTGTTAACATATTTCCACAAGAATGAATATGTGGGCGTGATCGCATACCTTCGTGATGCTGACTTTCTTAATATGGTACTCGTTGTGTGCTATCTGAACCTGGTTAGTGGCGTCCTAGGATCAAAGAAGAAACACATTACATGTATCTCGTAATTATCTTTGCCTAGCTTCTCATCAAGGTAACCAGGTAGGTACCAATGTCTCACACGCCTGTCGGAGATCACTATCTCTTTCTCTTTGTTTTGATCCGACGCTGGGCCAGCTTCCTTGTTTGAGCTTGAACTCATGGTACAGCTCTGGTTGATGGCGATGATGAGAAGTCTTATTTTACTGCGGAGAAAAGAATCTCACTCTCTGCTAGCGAGTGTGCCACTCTCATTTATATAGGTCTAGGTGTGGCCAGTGCGGGCTCCATTTAATGTTTATGGCCAGGGAGTATCTAAAATTCGTATTTCAAGGCGTCAGTTGCCCTATCAATGTCAATAAGGGGCGACTACGTACTACGTCGGCTGAACCAACAACGATATCATCCAATACATTCGCACCAGTTTGCGTGATGAAACCGGCCACATGCTTGGCATAAATATATCACATATCAGATGCTCTAAAGCAAACTACTCGCGGGGGCTTGGAGGGAGAAGGCAAGGCGAGCGGCCGGTCACCTAACCGTGTGACATCACAAGGATTAATTTTGTGCTACGAATAAGGAGACCTATCACTTCGTGGCGTCAGTCCGCGGCGCATCTTGCTGTTCGCGGCTAAGAATAGGCATTTATACAAACAAATCTCGGAATACTTACCAACCCCATTTCTCACTATTTCTAGCACATTCGAAATCGAGTTTGACTAGAATCAGCTAAGGCTACAAACTTAATTGATACTGCGTTGAAAACCATTACTTGGGGCTCCTTGCAAGATCACATCGAACTAGGAGCCAAATGTTGAGAGAGACCACGTGAATCTAGATACCAAATCGATAGAAGCTGCTACACTGGATTGCCCACCTCTCGGGCATGTGAGCGACCAAAGAAATTTAGGTTCATAGTCCCAAAGAGTACCATGCCAGCAGCGTCAACGCCGTAAATACAAGGCCAAAGACGGTATATGCGGATAGAAGATGATACCTGCGGCTCACCGCCAGTTCCTTGACACTTGTAGGGGGTCATGAGAAATTTGTCTTATCAGACAGCCCACGTTAGAACACACAAATCGATATCAAACAATCATAGGGTTTGAACCTTACGGCAAAGAACGTGCCAAGGGGGTATAATATCATTGTTACCAGCGCTATGGTTTTCATGTGCCGAGAATCTTTATTTGTTGCCAATGCCAACTGTACGTTTGTTTCCCCCTGAAACTGCAGAGCCTACTAATTCCATGGCGCTCGTCGTCGTGTGATTCTCTCCACTTACTAACTGTGTTGCTATTGTGATCCCATCAAACCCTATTTATCATTCCGTAATCTTATCGCTATATTCGTCTATAATAGCATGAGGACGTCTGGTTATTTTGCTAGTTTTCTCCATTGGTCCAGTGCAACCCCTAGAGTCAATAATTTCCCATTTCGGTAATATCCCGGCTCTAGAGACCTGTCTTAGGAGCCTGTCTCGGGAGCCTGTCTTAGGGGCCTTTGAAGCGCTTTGCGTAGATTTGGCTTTTTTTTTTTTTTTTTTTCTTTTCCTTTGTTGTGGTTTCGGGTTGCTGTTTGCTTAGCTGGCCAGGCTAGGCAACAGCCACCCGAAACCAGTAGTAGGTCCAAATACGATTACCCTGCTAGCCAGGCGGGATAATCGAATTTAAAGCCTACTTAGTTAGTTAGTTGTTTGGTTGGTTGGTTGTTTGGTTGAGTGTTTAGTTTGGAGAGTTACTTCTAGGGCTATTTACTTGCTAGCCAGGCAAAAAAACAGCCCTTTAAGTAAGTAAGGGTATATAATAAAATAGTTTGTTTAGGAGTTTGTTCGAAAGTCCGTATAAAAGACTGGTTAAAAGACCGGTTTGGTTTAAGGGTCTGGTTTAAAGGTCTGGTTACACTTTCACTTACTCTAGGGCTGTTCTCTTGCTAGCCAGGCAAAAAAACGGCTAGTAGAATAGGCGAAAGTGTAACGGAGGAAAAAAAAAAAGAACTTTAAACTTCAGCAACGAAGAAACGCTTATAATTACAGCCGTTCTTTGTTTTAGTGTTAATACAGCTGCAAGTCTTTACTTCAGGCACTGCAAGGCTCCCGAGACGGCCTCCCAAAACAGGTCTCTAGAGCTGAGATATTACCAAAAATGGCAATTCAAGCCTCCAGCGACCTAGATATCACGCATTCCGGCTCATTATTCAGAGACAGAGGACTTAGCATCGGCGGCAGTGACTGGGTCTCCCTGTGCGTTCTTTTCCAGTATACAAGTTCTTGCTTCTTCCTGTAAGATTCCTGAGCTCCCACCACAACAGAATTGGGGAGCCGGGTGCGGATTGTTGAGGCTACCTCTGTTAGCCATTACCGAGGAATTGAACCTACAGCCGACAGGTGCATAGAGACTCTCTAATCATCTTCCGTAGTTGTGTACTCCAACTTTCTAGGCCGTGCTTGAAGTGCAACGCTTCTAAATATGCAGCTCGTTTTCTCTGTTTAAGGGCATCAATTTGTGCACGGTGGTATGTGAGCATTCCTCCAACCTCCTCGGTCGGCATAGTACTCCCAATATTAGTAATCGCGCACTCAAAAATGTCATGATGTCTTCTTCTCTCGATCTCAGCAAATATCCCTGGCAAGAGTAATGGATGTACTGATTCTTTCGCTGCCCCGCGCACTTGCCGGATCATGTACTCTTTCTGTGATTCCGAACAGTCGAAGAGAATACTGAAACTAAGTCGTCGATGGGGCAAATGAGTGATCGTCTAGCCAGGTCGTTACCCCATGAATTTGGGGATCGACAATTATATACTTTTGATGTTAACGAGAGGGCAATGCTACGAACGGGATACATGACTAACCTTACGCTTTTCGGTCTGCGCCCTCGCTCTCTTTCATGAATACCTCATCGTACGAGAAGAAAGGAACATCGGCCCGGCTAACAGTGGGAGAAATCGATCCGTGTACGTAAAATGACTTCGAGACCTTGTCGAATATCGCTTGCGGGAATGGCACGATACGCGTTACAAGTTATCTTCCTCGTTCAATGCTGTCTTCCCTGTTACTAGAACCCACGCCCCGCATCTCGCTCCGACTGAGACGTTGAGCCATACTGCGTTATGATGATTATGGTATGAGACACGGCGAAGGAACCCTCACAGGAGAAAAAAGCCCGCTTTGTCGCCTTGATTACTGAAACGGCTCGTGTAGTCTTCACGAGGACCGCACTCTGGAGGCCTGACCTTGTCACATAGCACTTCCAGAGATTTATAGAGATTCAGTGAAAATGGGTAGATTATTGAGGCTATCTCCATGGTAGAGACACCGGAGGTGTCTCCTCCAGGGGACGTGCCCCCCTAGACTAGAAAGCTACGAAACTAGAAAAATAACTGCTTATTCTTTTATAGGAAAATATAAAAGAATTCCTCCTTAGGTAATCAAGTAGACCCCCACGGGGTCTACCCACTCGCACTAACACATTACCAAGGCCGGTTATCTTCTTTCGCATACATAAGTCAGTAGAAGCATTACTGTCAACGGAAACAACAATCACTAGCAAGAGAGAGGTTTCTAGTGTCGAAAGTATCATGATGTCTTTCGATGACCGCCTCATATTGAAGTTAGCCGTTAAACTACGTATTGCAATCACAGGGACGCACATCCTCAGTCTCAAATAGTTTGACTATGGTGGTTTAGCCACGGCCGTATTTGTAGACGCCGTTCGAGTCATGGGGTCGAATCGCCATGTTACCGCGTGCCCACTCCAATTAATTGAAATACGTTTCTGCCCAACAATAACTGATTTGTGGGAAATGGCCATAAATAATATATTCGCAAGAAAGGAGGAGGTCGATGAGGAGAGGGTGATATGCACGGTGAAGTCGCTGCTTTAAATTAGTGGTACAAGNAACCAAAACCAAAAAAAAAAAACATCAACAATAACAACACCGGAAGTAAGCCAACTATATATAAAAAGGAAAACAATTGTCTGCGTTGAGTCATAAGATCTGGCTTATTAACCTACACCGCCCAGAAGTGTTTCCCTGCAAGGGAGGCGGCATAGTAATAATATATCACCTGCAACCTGGCATATCCACCTTGACCATGTCTTAGAATACCCGCTCCCGTCACGCCGTCATGGGCGGCCCCCTATTTATACACCTAGTCAATCATCCATATAAATCCCAGGTGGCCATCTCATTCTCACCCATCATTTCCCCCGCTCCGTAAGCCTTCCCAAGTTGCGTCCAAACGTCCATATTTTCATTTTATAAGATGGCCACTGTGGTTGTATTCCGTTCTAGATACCTCNATGAAGATCTAATTGCCGAGTGCCTGATGGGTATTTTTTCAACACAGACAGTCGGTATCACTGTGAGACTTCCCATTGAATATCGCCAAAAAGGCGTATTACTAACAAGCTAGAAGTATGACAGAGGCTGCTTCAGATGTAGAATTCCACGGCCCTTGACTCTCGTGAGTATTATGTTTCTTGCCAGCGCCGAGTACCAGCGGATACCTAGGCAGCCTGGCATAGATAGAACGGGGCTGATTTTACGGCGGGGTAGGAAGAGTCTGAAAAGATTAACACGGCAATCAAGCAATCTCACTACGATACAAAAACGAATTGAATTAGAACATGCGTTAATGATAGCGATATTCTTTCGTTTAAGCCTATAGGCGAATTGAGCTATCGATACAGTACTAAAATTGCGAGATGTGACAGTTGAATGAAGAATCTGAATAGAAACGGGGTCTCGTAATGAATGCGGGGACGCCCAATGCTCAACCCTTATATAACTAGTACTTAACTTTCCCGGCCGTGGCGCTAAGCGTTTATCATGTAGTCGCCCAGTCGACCCAGGCCATACACGACGAGAGAGTTGCTGTCTTCCAAAGCAATGGCCCTCACGACGGCTAACGTGGAAGTCGTACAGGCTAGCCACTTGGATTAATAACATGCCAACTAGCTAACATTTATATATATGCTAGTAATTAATTACTGATTAAAAGAGTGCTCATGGTACTCTTTTCGTTTTAGTAAAAACCATGCATTAAGCGTCCAGGAGCCTAGAAGCTATATCTACTATCCACGATTCAAGATCCCAAGCGGACGATGACAACTCATCCACAACCTAGATAAGTCGGCCACGTAACTTCTGACACTACCAATAAATAAGGATCCGGGGAGATTTGCAGCTACACTACTGAGTACGAAA